>JBBPBX010088495.1:0-14484 GCA_038048925.1 Garcialebias charrua
AGGCTAGCCTCATTGAGCCACGGGGACTCATTTACAAGAGGGACCTGTTTCACTCACATCCAGGGTCAATTTAGAGTTACCAGACTGCCCCTAGTGGTCTGGAGCACTTCCGTTGTGGCTTTTCTATTTGCAGCTCGTTCTGTATTTGCAGGTTGTCCCCTTTTGGGAGCGCGACTTATCTTTTGCAGTGCGCCTCATCTGTTGGAGCGCTGTTTTCATTTTGATGCGTGTTTCAACTTTTGGAACGCTGTTGTTTTCATTTTGATGCGTGTTTCAACTTTTGGAACGCTGTTTTCTTTTTGCAGCGTGCTGTCTGTTTTTGCTGCGCGTTTGCACCCCTCAGCCACCGTAGTCTGCTGAGTACGAACATCCAGAAATGGAAGAGGTGATCAGTAAGTTCGTGTCACGTTTCAACCGAGCGGAGGCAGGCGGAAGCCAACATACTCTCCATGGCGGTCAGGTTACTCCAGACGAATCCGCAGGACAACACACGAGGGGAGGACAACTCTGATCCTGCGTCCAAGATATCCCCAACACCAGCTGACAAAGCTTCTATATGCCATAAACCTATAACGACTGAAAGAAAAAAATTATTTTGTGTAATAAAAAGTGTATTTTGGAAAAATGTGGTGTTTTATTTGTTGCATTTTATAATACTATTATGCTAGACAATAATTGTTCTATGCCCATAAAAGTTGAGAAAGATTGAAATCTTTGTTGTGTAGAAAAAAGTAAAAAAATGTTGCCCTAGAGGCACTATTGAACCTTGAAAATAATCTAATTACTTCAACGGGATTTGCCTCATTTTTTATAAGAAATGCAATGTCATAAAACTTACTTTTCTATTCCTCTTACATTTAAGCCCCCATAATCTGCTCTCCATATGTTGAAGGCATTTTGTAGAGAATAGACATTCAGGCACACAGGGTCTAAACCAGGATGAAGAGTAATGCACGGAGGTGGTTCATCCAACTGCTGCAGTCGCCGTGTAACCTGTATTGAATATCATAATTTCAGTTTGTTAGAACTATTGTGTTGCTATTGTACTTAATGGTCATTAAATTATATAAATTTTGTATCAACGTTACCTGGTTAATCTCCAGACAGCATACATTTTCAACTTCAGTTGGCATGGTCCCACATTTACCACAAAAACACCTACATATAATAAAGGTGAGGTAAGTATTGTAAGTTTATTTGATGAGAAAAATAAGTTTCTTTGATAAATATTATTTTAAAGAAATATAATAAATTTGATAGCAAAAATGGCATTTTCAATAGCAAATATGACTTTTTGCTATCCAGTATAATGTTAAATGTGATATTTAAAATAACTTATTTCATAACAAATATAAAAACTCATTAGATAACAAATATACATTTATTTTTTAACATAAATGATAAATTTAAAAGGAAAATTAAAGTATTTTAGAGATAATCAAACGTAATATTACAAAAACAATTAAATGTAACCACACATAAAGTACCTCATTGTCAATTTATAAGCAACTGTATTGTTAGATAGCCAATATAACGTTGCAAATAAAATAATAGTGTCACACAAATAGCATTACAGTAATTTCGTATTGCAATGTTGATAACATGAGTTTTTAGTCTAAACATGAATCACCATTCAGACAACGCTTGCTGCATCCTTAATTGTTGTGCAGGTTGATCCACGTCTTCAGCCTCTGGGTCTGACTCAGGGTCAAATATATACGGCTGTAAGACGGAGCTGCTAGCAGTAGCCATTTCTAAAGTTAAATGCTAACGTGAACCCTTTGGAGGGCGGAGTTTATGTAAATAGATTTTAGAAGGGCGTGCACTTCCGAGCTCATTATCATAAACAGCCTGTTTTAACGGAAGTGAAATTTGGCAGAATTAGAAAGGGGATATTTTATTATCTAAGCATTATTTAGTGTATAAAATTGACTGAAAATGGTCTGGATAGCACACAGATACACCACAAAAAATTATATATCCTACATTTGGTCCCCTTTAAAATGTGGAGTCCTTTCTGACCCTCTCTGTACTTCCACAACTCTCTCTCAGATCTTCATCGTGTGGCTCATCAACTTAATTCCTCTGTAGTAGCTATAACTCTGTACATCACCCTTGTTCTTAAAAATGGGCACCAGCACACTTCTTCTACATTCCTTTCTCACCTTCAAATATGCCATTGAATATTTGAGTCAAAAACCTCACTGCCATCTCTCCAAGACATTCCCAAACCTCCACTGGTATGTCATCATGTCCTACTGCCTTCCCTTACTTCATTTTTTCAGAGCTTTCCGGACTTCACCCTCACTAATCTTTCCCACTTCCTGGTCCATAGTTTATATGACCTCTACTTTTCTTTCTCTTTCATTCTTTTCATTCATTAGCTCCTCAAAGTACTCCTTCCATCTTCCTGTCACACTCTCCTCACTTGTTAGAACATTCCCATTCCCATCTTTAATAAGCCTAACCTGCTGCATATCCTTTCCAGCCTGATCCCTCTGTCTTGCCAATTGGTACAAGTCCTTCTCGCCCTCTTTAGTGTCCAGTCTCCCATACAACTCATTGTACGCCCTCTGCTTTGCCTTAGCTACTTCCCTCTTTGCTCTATGTCCCATCTCCATGTCTCTTCTCTTCAGTCCTCTCACTGTCATATTTCTTCTTGGCTAACCTCTTTCTTTGAACAGCGTCCTGCAATTCACTATTCCACCACTAGGTTTCCTTATCATCCATTCTCTGTCCAGATGACACACCAAGTACCTTCCTATTTGTCTCTCTAACTGTTGCTGTAGTAGCCCAGTCATTTGGAAGCTCTTTCTTACCACCCAGAGCCTTTAACAGCTCGTCTCTGAATTTCTCACAACATTCTTCCTTCTTCATCTTCCACCATTTGGTCTTCTTCTCTAGTTTTACTCTTTTTCTCTTCTTCACAACAACAGTCATTCTACACACAACCATCCGATGCTGTCTGGCCACGCTCTCCCCTGCCACAACCTTACAGTCTCCAATCTCTCTCAGGTTTCCTCTTCTACACAGAATGTAATCGACCTGTGTACTCCTTCCTCCACTCTTATAGGTCACTCTATGTTCCTCCCTCTTTTGGAAATAGGTATTGACTATAGCCATTTCCATTCTCTTGACAAAATCCACCACCATCTGTCCTTCCTGGTTTTTTTCCTTGACACCAAGCCTACCCATCACTTCCTCATCCCCTCTGATTCACCAACATGTCCATTCAGGTCTGCTCCAATCACCACTCTTTCTTCCTGGGAATACTCTATCACTTCATCCAAATCTTTCCAAAATTTATCTTTCTCCTCCCCATCACATCCAACCTGTGGAGCATAACCACTGACTATGTTTAGCATCAGACCTTCTACTTCTACCTTCAGACACATCACCCTATCTGACACTCTCTTCACCTCTACTACATTCTTTGCCAACTCCTCCTTCAGGACCACCCCTACTCCATTTCTCTTTCTATCCACACCATGGTAAAACAGTTTGAACCCTGCTCCAATGCTGCGAGCCTTGCTGCCCTTCCACTTGGTCTCTTGGACACATAAAACATCTACCTTTCTTCTCTGCATCATGTCAGCCAGCTCTCTACCTTTGCCTGTCATTGTCCCCACATTTAGAGTTGCAACCCTCAGTCCTACATTCTTCACTTTCCTCTTCTCCCTCTGTCTCCTGACACGTTTCCCTCCTCGGGGTCTTCGACTAACAGTAGCACAATTTCCACCGGCACCCTGTTTGTAAACAGCACTGGTGGCGATTGTTGTTAACCCGGGCCTCGACCGATCCGGTATGGTTCCACTTTGATGAACTCGCATTATGGTTTTGGCAAAAGTGTTTTACATCGGATGCCATTCCTGACACAACCCTCACCATTTACCCGGGCTTGGGACAGGCACAAGAGATACACTGGCTTGTGCTCCCTAGTGGCTGGTTTAAAAAAAAATATTCTAAAAAATCAACAATTAAATAAATTTCATCCCTTGTAGCAAACCAGATTAACTGCAATGTATACTACACTATATATAATAATTATACTGCAACCTTCAGTTGCAGTATAGTCCAGAGCCTCCCTCTCAGCCATTGTCCAGATGAGGTGTTAGTTATGATCAGCTCTGTTGAGGTTCCGTCACATGTCTACGGCCTTGGGGAAGGGAGGGGTGAGGAGACAGATAGAGCATCTTTGTTTTTCCTAAACATGCCAGGAGGAGTTGAGATAAGTCTGCCATCAAGGCCACAGTTTGGGTCAGGCAGAACTTGTAAATTGCCATCGACTTTGAGGAAGAAATGTGGCCGGAAAAACATCCTGAATGATCGTGATCGGCGATCACTTAAAAGTTTGGTGAAATCAAATCAAAGAAAATTACAACAGTAGCACTCAGGGATATGTTTAATAGTGAAAGTAAGAACATTTCCACACGCACAATGTGAAGGAACTCAAGGGACTGGGACTGAACAGCTGTGTAGCCTTAAGAAAACCACTAAGTCAGAGAGTCAGAGAGTCTTTATTGTCATTTGCACCGCATGTGGTACATGTGATGAAAACGAGATTATGTACACGAGGTCCCAGTTACATCCAACAACAAATGAAAGAGAAAAACAGTAATAACATCTAGAACTAACTAAGAAAAACATCAACTAGTAATACACTAAGCCTAATATAGTGGGAATAAACAGCAGCACGAACATGAGTTTGTATGAGCAGATGGTCACAGATGAACACAGCAACAAGAAAACAGATCAGCATCAGTATGATGTGATATTTTGCAGTGTTTATTTTTTATTTTATTTTTATTTATTCATGAGTCTAACAGCCTCAGGGTAGAAGCTGTTCCTCAGTCTAGTGGTTCTACACTTGATGCTCCTCAACCTCCGTCCTGAGGGGAGTGGGGCAAAGAGTGAGTGTGCTGGATGAGTGAGGTCTTTCATGATGCAGGTGGCTCTTTTCCTGCATCTGGAGGTGTAAATGTCTGTGATGGTGGGGAGACTGACTCCAACAGACTTCTGTGCAGCCTTCACCACTCTCTGCAGAGCTTTCCTCTCTTCAACTGTGCAGCCTCCATGCCACACGTTGATGCTGGAGCACAGGATGCTCTCCACTGCACACCTGTAGAAGGAGGTGAGGACTGGGCTGCTCAGACCAGCTCGTCTCAGCCGTCTGAGGAAGTAGAGTCTCTGATGACCTTTCTTGATCAGGCTGGTGGTGTTGTTGCTCCAGCTGAGGTTATCATTCATGTGTACACCCAAGTATTTGTAGCTGGAGACCACTTCCACTGCAGACCCACCTATTTTCAGTGGGGCATGGGTGTGTTTGTTCCTTCTGAAGTCAGTCACTAACCAGTGACACTTTAGTAAAAAGCACTGGAAGAAGATCATGTGGTCTGATGAGTCCAGATTGACCCTGTTCCAGAGGGATGGGTGCATCAGAGTAAGAAGAGAGGCAGGTGAAGTGATGCACCCATCATGACTAGTATCTAGTCATCAATGTAAGATCTTTGTGAAAAATTAATGCAACACTGGATGGAAATAGATCTTGTGATATTGGAGAAGTTTATCGTAACACTGACACAGTGAATGTGTGTCGTAATCAAAGATAAAGGTGGCCCAGCGAAATATTAGTGATCTCTTTTTTTTTTCTTCTTTTTTTGGGGTGACTTTTATTCATTTATTTATTTTATTTTTGACCAGGCAGTGTATTTTGCAAAGAGAACATGCAGACAAGTTTGATGCAGGCAGCGGGTGTTTTCTCCTCAGACGGTACAACATCGATGACGTGCTGTTGTGGTTACTCCACTTCTGCTTTGCAGTGGAAGCATTGTGCTGTGTTGTCTTTTCTGTTCAGCCTAAAATGTTCCCAAACTATGGACAGTTTTTATTGCTTTCGGAGCTCTTCTTCTGAGCAGTCTCTGTTTCCCTCCATAGCTACAAACTTAACACATACGTGTTAGCAGAAATGCTAGCATTGTGCAACACAAAAACCTTCTGGCTAGACCACAGTGCTCTGAATAATAATAATAATAATAATGAATTCAATTTATAACGCACTTTTCATTAATGAAAATCTATATATAGTTAGAATAGTTTAACAAAGCTTCAACAATCACTGTGCAAGGGGTGGGTACACCTTGGACAGGTCTCCAGTCCATCACAGGGACACACAGAGAAAAACAACCATTCAATCTCTCTCAAACCTAGGGACATTCAATCTAACATGTATGTTTTTGGTCTGTGGGAGGAAACTGGAGTGACTGGAGAAAACTTAACGCATGCACGGAGGGAACATGCAAACTCCACCCAGAAAGGTCCCTGGATCGGGATTAGAACCGGGGACCTGCTTGCTGAGAGGCAGCAGCTTTACCAGTTGCGCCACCGTGCTGCCCACCTGTGTGTTCCTCTCATTCCAATTGAACTGATCCATTATGAATCATTTTGAAATCAACACATGATTAAAGTGCAGTTTCTTTATTGTCACAAAAATTAACGTTTTTTTCTGTTTTCACTTCCAGAGATTAGAGAGGATCAACAGGAACCAGAACTCCCACAGATTAAAGAGGAACTGGTGGAACCAAAACCTCCACAGATCAGAGAGGACCAGGAGGAACCAGAACTTCCAGATAACAAAGAGAACCAAGAAGAACCTGGACCTCCACAGATTAAAAAGGAGCTGGAGGAACTCTGTATCAGTCAGGATGAGGAGCAGTTGGTTCTGAAGCTGGAGGCTGAGACCTTCAGGGGGACTCCTGCTAATGAGCAAAGATACCACTGGGAACCAGAACCACAATCGGACCGCCTCCTTTGTCCAAACGGTCCTGAAGCTGAGGACCAGGATCAAACAGGAAACAGGACCAGATCCAGCAGAGACGAGGAGCTGAAACCAAAGAAGAGAAGTCCAGACACCAGAGATCCCAGAGACGATGTGGACCATCCAGAACTAAAGAGACAGAAGAACATGTCAGAACACATCAGAACTTACACAGGTGTGAGGCCCTTCTCGTGTCTCACCTGTGGAAAGAGTTTCACTCGTAAAAGTAATTTGACCTATCACATGAATATTCACACTGGTGAGAAGTCCTTCTTGTGTCTCACCTGTGGAAAGAGTTTCGCTCGTAAAAGTAGTTTAACCCATCACATGAATATCCACACAGGTAAGTCCTTCTCGTGTCTCACCTGTGGAAAGAATTTCGCTCGTAAACATAGTTTGTTCCGTCACATGAAGATTCACACGTGAGAAGTCCTTCTCCTGCTAGACCTGTGGAAAATGTCTTAAGGTCTTCTGAACATGTCAGAACTCATACAGGTGTGAGGTCCTTCTCATGTCTCACCTGTGGAAAGAGTTTCACTTGCAAAAGTCATTTGTCCCATCACATGAAGATTCACACAGGTGTGAGGCCTTTCTCGTGTCTCACCTGTGGAAAGAGTTTCACTTGCAAAAGTAATTTGACCCAACACTGGAAGATTCACACAGGTGTGAAGCCCTCATGTTAGACCTTCTTCTTCTTCTTTTGAATTATGGCGGATCGCAAACAACTGTTAGGTGCATACCGCCACCTACTGTGCAGGAGTGTGTAACCTCTTAACTCCACTTACAATCTATACCTGAGTTTTGTGCGATGTAAAAATGTAAATAATGCTTTCCTTGTCTTATTGATGTCCTCCTTATTCCCTTCTGTTCCCAATATCCCTTTCAAGCTCCATTCTCTCCCCACCTCACTTACTTTTTCCCTCATCCTCTCTCTTTCTGCTGTGTACTTTGTACACGTCAACAGTACATGTTCCACACTTTCCTTTACCCCACAAGCCTCACAATTATCATTAACTCTTTTCCCTATTAAATATAAAAAGTCATTTAAACAAGAGTGCCCTACCCTCAGTCTCATCATAATTACATCTTCTCTTCTGTTTCTTTCTTTGAATTTCTGTATTTTCACTGACTCTTGTATTTTATATAACTTTCTCCCCTTTTTATCTTCATCCCATTTTTCTGCCATATTTCTGTTCCTTTCTCCTTGATCAATGCTTTTCCTTCCCCATTACCAAATGCGATAGGAATTGTTATTTGTGCTCCCGTAGCCTTCTTTGCAAGTCTATCTGCAGCTTCATTTCCCTTCACCCCCACATGTGCAGGCACCCAACAAAACTGAATGTCCAACCCTCCCCTGTGTAGCCTGTACAAACTATTATATATTTCAATTATAAGATCTTTCCTGCATTCTCCTTTAGACTGTAAACTGTCTAAGGCCGACTTTGAATCTGTGCAAATAACCACTCTGTCCGGTCTGACCTCTTCCACCCACTGCAGGCTTATGATTATTGCTACCATCTCTGCTGTGAATACTGACAGTTGATCCGACAAGCGTTTGGATATTGTCGTCTTAAATTCAGGAACGTAAATCCCAATTCCCACACACCCAAGTGTGTTTTTAGAGCCATCTGTGTAAATCTGTAAATACCGTATTTTCTGGAATATAGGTCGCACCCGAATATAGGTCGCATTGTCCAATTATTGCCAAAGAATTGGAAAAATCCATATATAGGTCGCACCTGAATATAGGTCGCACCTACGTCAAAATGTGGACCGTGTTTTTAGCTCTGCTGCAAATGTCTCTTCCACAGGAGTGCACAGCAAGGCTTCTAAAGGCTCGGTTATAGTCGCGCTTTGGTCCGCAGGCTGGAGCGCGCACTGAGCCGTGCGGCTTCATGCGTTTATAGTGTCGCCGGTGGCGCATAGCAAAGTGCTGTTCTTTTACGGACCAGCAGGTGGCAGTACCCTCTAAAACCTGTGCATATGTTGCAAGAAAGGTGTAGAAGAAGAAATCTACCGTAGAAGAAGAACTGTTTGAAATCACACAACAAAAACAAATGGCTTTCTGCTCGCTCGGGGAATTTAATACATTTGTATCACATAAAAAACATTCCTCCATGCGTCGCGACGCCGTTTCCACGACCACAGCGGCGCAGACAGCTGCAGGCTCTGGCGTGAAGGCTGTCGGTGAGGTCCACACCCGACCTGTCAATCAATTCGGCGCGCGCGCTAGGCTTGCGGAGTTTCAAAAATTCGGAGGTGCGCGACACGCGCCAAGCCAACGCGCGGGGCCAAAGCGCGGGGGCGGGGACTATACGATTGCGTCACTTTGGCCGCGCGCTCTCTCGCGCCCTATGCGACGCGTCAACCATAAACCAGGCTTAAGAAGATTAACACTTAAAAACAATTATTTGTTTGATAAAAATTATAGCAAATATGTGTCTGAGCTGAACTTTTCTTTAATAAATGAATAATTTTAGCAGGATAAACACCTAAAAAAATATATTTGTTACATGTTGTTGTAATAAATGATTACAAATCAGCTTATTTTATAAAAAGCCATAAATAGGTCGCACTTGAATATAGGTCGCAGGGCATGCAAAAATGATAAAAAGCCGCAACCTATATTCCGGAAAATACGGTAATTGGAATACGATTGTCTAAGGTAAGCACTGGTATTAAACCCTATTTCATATAAATTCCATTTACTTTTCATTTCTACAACTGACATATCAATTTTAGTATTTGGAAATAACCATGGAGGTACAACACTTATTGAATTACACTTGGAGAATATTTTGTTTTCTAAACCATAAATAGATGCCCACTTATTTCCCATCCATCCAAATCCAGCCCTTTGATATTTGGAGTACTCCCAACAGTTCTGTATAATTTTTGTTGCAGGATTTTCACCGTCGCTACCTTTTAGTTTGTTCCAATAATTAAGTGCTAGCTTAATTCTCCTAATTTCTAGCGGAGTATCTCCTGTCTCTATTAAAAGAGCATTAGTGGGAGTGGATTTTATTGCTCCAGTACTTATCCTCAATGCCCTGTATTGCAACGTGTCAAGAGTTTTCAATGTTGTTTTTGCTGCTGCATTGTATACTATACATCCATAATCCATAGTTGTTCTCACTAGTGCTCTATATACATTTAACAAAGATTCTTTATCTGCCCCCCAATCACTTCCAGCTACTGCTTTCATTAGGTTAATCACTTTCTTACATTTAGTTTCTACATGTTTAATGTGAACTTTCCATGCATACGTTTTATCCAACCATAAACCCAAATATTTGAATTCGGAAACTATTTCTAAAGGTTGATTATATAATGTCAACGTTTCCACATTTACTTTCCTTTTATTTGTAACAACCATACAACATGATTTACTGACTGATATTTTGAATCCCCATTCATATGACCACGTTTCTATTTCTTTAATTGCTTTTTTAATGTTTCCAATAACATGAGACACATTACGTCCTCTCATCCAAATGGCCCCATCGTCTGCATAAAGTGCCGATTGAATGCAGTTATTTAAATTAGAAAAGATATCGTTAATCATGATATTAAACAGCGTGAGATCGATAGGCGGATAGGTGCAGCGTCTGCAGTGAAGCGGGCGCTGTACCGGTCTGTCGTGGTGAAGAGAGAGCTGAGTCAAAAGGCAAAGCTCTCAATTTACCGATCGATCTACGTTCCCACCCTCATCTATGGTCATGAGCTTTGGGTTATGACCGAAAGAACAAGATCTCGGATACAAGCGGCTGAAATGAGTTTTCTCCGCAGGGTGGCTGGACTCTCCCTTAGAGATAGGGTGAGAAGCTCAGTCATCCGGGAGGGACTCGGAGTAGAGCCGCTGCTTCTCCACATCGAGAGGAGCCAGTTGAGGTGGCTCGGGCATCTGGTTAGGATGCCTCCTGGACGCCTCCCTGGTGAGGTGTTCCGGGCATGTCCCACCGGGAGGAGACCCAGAGGAAGACCCAGGACACGCTGGAGGGACTATGTTTCTCGGCTGGCCTGGGAACGCCTTGGGATTCCCCCAGAGGAGCTGCTCCAAGTGGCTGGGGAGAGGGAAGTCTGGGCCTCCCTACTTAGGCTGCTACCCCCGCGACCCGACCCCGGATAAGCGGAAGAAAATGGATGGATGGATGGATGGATGGATGATATTAAACAACACTGGGCTAATAGCACTCCCTTGTGGTGTGCCATTTCGTATATCAAAATCTCTGGAATATTCCTCCCCAATCTTTACTCTTATTTTCCTATCATTGAAGAAACTTGATATCCAATTATACACCCTCCCCCCTATTCCCATTTGTTCTAATTTAATTAGCAATCCATCTCTCCACATTGAGTCGTAGGCTTTTTCTATATCCAAGAACACTATCACCATTATTTCTTTCATTTTGAGTGCTTTTTCTATGTCATTACTAACTCTAACTAGTGCATCTGTTGTTGACCGCCCTGTTCTGAATCCACACTGATATTTGCTAATGAGTTCTCTTTGTTCTAAGATGTACATTATTCTGTTAACTAGTATTTTCTCCATCCATTTACACATGTGAGACGTTAATGCTATGGGTCTATAATTATTGGGATCAGAAGTGTCTTTTCCTGGCTTATTGAATGGAAGGATTGTGGCTCTTTTCCAACAAGTCGGAATCTCTCCCTCTCTCCATATTTTATTAAACAGCTCAAGAACTAGGTTTAATGAAACTGCTGGGAGTTTACGGAACATTGCATAACATAAATTATCCTCTCCTGGAGCTGAGTATTTGGTATTATTTAATACTGTTTTTAGTTCAGTCAGTTTAATGTCTTCATCTAATGTAGATAAAGATTCCGCTTTCTTTTTTCCCACATCACTAAATTCTGTGAGTTTCTGTTCCATTTTTCGTTTATGTAGGTTTCCTAGATGTTGCCCATTGTGCACTGCAGCAAATGCTTCACCCAGTACATCAGCTTTATCTTTATTTTCAACAATAATTTCTTGATCTCTAATCAATGCTGGTATTTTCACTGCACTTCTTTTCCCACTCATTTTCTTAAACATTGACCAAACGTTTTGAAGTTTAACTTCTGATCCTATGCTGGAGCAATAGTCTCTCCATGTTGTCTTTTTTGCATTTTTAATGGTTCTACGAGCTACTGCTCTTTTCTTTTTGTAGTCTATTAGGTTTTCAGTTGACATATTTTTCTGAAGGGTTTTAAAGGCCTTATTCCGTTCTTTAATTGTTCTGGTACAGTCTTCAGTCCACCATGGCACTACCTTCGTTTTCATTTTCGATTTAATTTTTGGAATACTAAGTTCTGCAGCATGTAAGATATGTTCTGCAACCTGTTTATTGCATTCTTCTATATTACCTGAGAGTGTTACCAAGTTACTAGTGTTTTCGCAGACAGTTTTAAATAACTGCCATTTAGCTTTATTAAAGCACCATCTAGTTATTGTAAAGTCTTCTTGTCGGTATATATCATCATTTATCATTATACTTATTGGAAAGTGGTCACTCCCTATATTACTTTCTCCCCTCACACACCAATCACATGAACTTACTAAAGTATCCGACACTAATGTTATATCAATGCACGATACAGTACCTTTATTTACATTGGTCCTTGTTCCCTGGCCAGTATTCAAACAAATTAAAGATCTTTCATCCATAATTTCTTCTATTATTTTACCATTATTGTCTGTCTGAGTACTGCCCCACAGACTATTGTGAGCATTAAAATCACCACACCACATTTCTCTCCTGCAGGTCGTACCTAAAATTTTATGAAATGTGTCATTTCCTATGGATTTACATGGATTATAAAAGTTCACAATTTTAATATTGCCTATACTGTTCAGATTAAATATCTCAATGCTCACACATTCAATTTCTGTTGTTGTACTGTGTTCCCTATATGCTATTCCATCTTTAATAAATGTTGCGCATCCTCCTCCACTACTGCCAGTATGTCTGTCTTTCCTCATTGAGCTATATCCAGGTAATTTGAAATCTAAATTAGGTTTTAACCATGTCTCTTGAACACAAATTATATCGGGAAGTAATTCTAAATCATATACATATCTCTTGAATTCTTGTCCATTTGCCAACAAGCTTCTTGCATTCCATTGTAAAATATGAAGGACCATACTTAGTGTTTAATCTTTTTCTTGACCATTTTCCATTGATTCAGTCGAACGTAAGAGGGTATGTATGTGATCTGCGTGTATGTCTTTCATGTCCAGGAACTTTCCTGCAGCGGCAACTATTTCCTTAATTTTGTCACTTTTCTTTTTCATCTGAACGGTGACATTTACAATATGGCAAATAAATGCAATAAAATTTTCTTTTTTCACCATCATTGAACTTTCATCAATTTTACATTTATGTGAGCATTCAACATGTTCAACTGTAGAGGCAATGGGCTGTTTCTGTCTGCTCTGTGTGTTACTGTCATTCTGGTCTATTGTTTTTAGGGATATTTCTCCAGTTCTCATGAGTTTAGTATCTACAGTTCTAACCTTCTTCAGGGCTTCAGCATATGATAGTTTCTCCGTTATTTTAACTCTCTGTACTTCCCTTGCTTCTTTTTGCACTATGCATCCACAATAAGCGGCACTATGCTCACCTCCACAGTTGCAGCACTTCGCATCTTTTTCACACTTCCCATACTCATGTGGTCCACCACACCTAGCACATCTTAACTTACCCTTACATTCCTTAGCAACATGTCCTATTCTTTGGCATAAAAAGCATCTGAGAGGATTTGGAATATAAGTCCTTACTCTGAAATTTATGTAACCAATCTGAACTGATTCTGGCATTACATTCTCAAACTGCAATATTACTGCCATGGTGTCTTTCAATGTTCCATCTCTTTTAGTTTTTATCCTAGTTGCTTCTGTAATTTTCCCTCCTCTGAGTTCCTTTTTGAGTTCATCCATCGTTATGTCAAGTTGGACTCCTGTTATCACCCCCTTCAGCTTTGCAAATGTTCCAGGTCTGTATGCTTTGATTGTTTCACCTGCTAGTGTTGTCATTTTAACTATTTTTTCTTGTTGTTGTTTGTTCTCTGCGTGAACAAGTATTTTTCCATTATTCATGAGTCTGGCTAGTTTAATACTCCCAATTTCTTTCTCAATTGCTTTTGTCAGCTTGATTGGATGCAGCTGAACCCCTTCCTGTTTGAACTCAATCATAACCTTCCATTCAATTTCCTCGTTAATCTGTACTTCCTGTATTAGTTTCCTCGGACTTGTGTTTATTTTAGTCCGTTTGCTAATATCGTCTCTTGTGTCACTCTCATCCGACCAACTATCCGCTCTGCCCTGTCTTTTCTTCATATTCCTTTTACTTTCCACCACCCACTCCATTTCACCTCCACCGTTCCCACCTGATGTGGAAGCCATGAAGTTACATTCACTGCACAGTTTATGCGATCGCCAAAAGTTTAAATCCTACCGCCCTTGTCAGATCTGAACTCGTCAACCGAAAGTCGCTTCCACTTTCCGCATCCAACTTCCGTACGTCTGGTCTCTAGCCCTCGTTTGCTCCCGTCTTCAACTAACACTCCTCCTCATGTTATGGTGTGGTCACACCGAGCAGCGTTTTTACCTCCGAAAACGCTCCTCACGCACGGAAGTGGACGCGCTACCCAGTGTTGTCCAAACTGTA
>JBBPBX010088496.1:0-14484 GCA_038048925.1 Garcialebias charrua
TAACTGTTAGCTAAAATGTTACTCACCGAGTCTGCACGTTGGAGCTGCTGGCTGCAAACTATGGAATGGATTTCCTGAATTTGAGGCGGATCTCATTACTCTGGGTTCATGAGACACGACTCCGTTCCGAAAATCCATTCCATAGTTTGATCGACTCCGTGCCGTGTACAAAACACCAGCGGGCGGCTGTGGCTTGCGGGCCAGATCTAATAGTTATTAAATATCATCCAAAGGGCCATAAATAATTGCTTCACGGGCCGGATCTGGCCCGCGGGCCGCCACTTTGACACATGTGACCTACAACAACACTCCCTGTATGAGAAGTTCCAGTCTGGATTCAGGGCTGCTCACAGTACAGAGACTGCATTGCTGAGGGTTACCAATGATGTCCTCTTGGCTGCTGACACTGGCTCTCCCTCCATCCTTGTCCTCCTTGACCTCACTGCAGCCTTCGACACTGTGGACCATAGTATCCTCCTCCACCGTCTTCATGTGGAGGTCGGTCTCTGCGACACAGTCCTGGACTGGTTCAAATCTTTCCTCTCCAATAGGCTGGAATGTGTTAGTCTTGGCAACGCCACGTCCCAGACAGTTTGTGTCTCCTGTGGTGTCCCTCAGGGGTCGGTTCTGGGGCCCCTGCTGTTTTCCCTTTACATGCTGCCTTTAGGTCAAATTATTAATCAGTTCAACATTTCTTTTCACTGTTATGCCGACGATACACAGCTTTACATCAGGACTGGAGCATCCTCATCTTCCACCTTGTCATCTCCATCTTCACTCACTGCCCTCTCTGCCTGCCTGGAGGCAATTAGGGCATGGATGAATCAGAACTTTCTTCAATTAAACTGCTCCAAGACTGAGGCCATACTGATTGGCACCCCTCACCAGGTACAAACATCTCCTATAACAAGACTTTCCTTTTCTGGACAAGACATCCCCCTCTCCACCTCTGTTACTAATCTTGGAATAAAAATGGACTCCAATCTTACATTTGAAAATCACATTAAGCATCTGTTTAAAACTTGCTTCTTCCATCTTCGAAACATCTCCAGACTTCGCCCATCCCTAACTTTTTCCGATGCTGAGAAGCTCGTCCATGCTTTTGTCTCCTCCAGGCTCGACTACTGCAACTCCCTGTTTATTGGAATCCCTGGCAAAAACCTTCAGAAACTTCAATATATTCAAAACAGTGCAGCAAGGATCTTGTTGAGAGTTCGTAAATTTGAACATATTACGCCCATTCTCCATAACCTTCATTGGCTTCCTGTCGCCTACTAGCCTGGCCCTCGCCTTCCTGCACAGCTCCGCTCAATTCTCATTTCCCTTCACTGCACAGTCTGGGACTGCACCCACCCACAAGGATTTCTCCGGTAGATTTTTGTTCGGACCAATCAGAGAGCAGAAGGCGGAGTTTTGAACGACGTCGACTGACGTCGTCATTCAAAATGGCTGCCGCCACGAAGGAATTTTCAATAAAACAAGGTAAAAAACTATTATTTCTCTGCTGAGAAAAAATATATTTCATAGCTGACGTTATATCAGAAGTGTTCCTGAGCAATCAGAGAGCAGAAGGCGGAGTTTTGAACGATGTCGACTGACGTCGTCATTCAAAATGGCTGCCGCCACGAACGAATTTTCATCAAAACAAGGTAAAAAACTATTATTTCTCTGCTGAGAAAAAATATATTTCACCGCTGACGTTATATCAGAAGTGTTCCTGAGCTTAACAGTTCCTAAATCAATTCACGAAATGGTCAAATCTGCTGGATATTAAATAGTTTCGGTTTGATATTTTCCAAACAGCCTCGGGTGCGCTACGAAAATAAATGATAAAAAATCGAATTTTATCTCAAATGTTTCATCTAGGCCAACAGTCAGTAAATTAAAGACATATAATTACACACTGGTGGCAGAAAAAATATCCACCGAGTGGTTTCTGAGCAATTTATCTGAATAGCCTGGACCTCACCAGACTAAACTAACAAAACTCTGCCTCCTGTTCTCTGATTGGTCCATTCAAAAATCTCCAGGAGAAAGTTGTCTATGGCAGAGATGCCAGACCCTAGTCCAAAGCGAAGTGAAGGACAAGGGTCTGGTTTAAACCAGGCTATGTCGCCTACAGAATTCAGTACAAAACTGCTCTCATTATACATCAATGCTTACACGGAACTTCACCAGATTTTTTTTTTTTTTCTTCTTTCGGCTTTTCCCTGCGTTAGGGGTCACCACAGCGATCTAGTCGCACGAAGATTTGGCAGTTGTTTTTACGCCGGATGCCCTTCCTGACACAACCACAGACCACCGAGCAACCACAGCCCTCTGTGTGGAGTAGAGAGCTGATATCTAGGGTTCCCGGGGGAGCAGATGGTGTGGGTTAAGGGCCTTGCTCAAGGGCCCAGAGTGGGGCAGATGAGGGTGGAGACAGGTGTGACCGCTTCACTTATCCCACCCACATCTTTGATGTTGTCGGTACTGGGGCTTGAACCAGCGATCTTCCGATCACAAGCGGACCTTCTTAACCTCTGCGCCACCACTCCCACCAGATTATCTGAAGGATATTCTCATTCCATACTCATCCACCCGTTCGCTGCGGTCACAGAACAGCAATCTCCTTCACATTCCGAGAACCAAATTAAGGACCATGGGAGACCGGGCTTTCAGTGTGGCTGCCCCCCGCCTGTGGAACTCTCTTCCTGACTGTCTAAGAGCCCCACAGTCTGTGGTTGACTTTAAGAGCGACTTGAAGACCTTTCTTTTCGACCAAGCATACTCTACCTCCTCATGATTCTACTTTTGATCTTAGCTGATATTGTTATTGATTTTAATTGTTTTATTATTTGTTTTATTGTCATTTAATTCTGTTGCTCCTTGTAGCACTTTGAGATTTTCATTAATGAAAAGTGCGTTATAAATTGAATTCATTATTATTATTATTATTATTCAAATCAGTTTGAAGCCGCGCAGCCCCGAGACCTTTCACAAGTCGACAGATGCGGGTTTAACACTACCTCTGCTCACGGGTCAGGGACGGATCAGAGGCGAGTCAACTTAACTCGCCAAGGCGCGTTTGTATGTTTTCTGAATGCTCGTTGGAGGTCTGAACACGCATCAGAGACGGATTGATACGTCTTATGAAAGGGGCTTATGTTACTAGCTTGTAAACACAATAAGCATTTGTAAACCTATTTTTTAGCATATAATATTGTACTTTATCACTGCATTATAAGTGTCTACAACTAATATTATATCCTAAAAATATACTATTTGGCAATAAATTGGTTAGTTGGGTCTCTTTATCGCCCTTAACTAATGCATAAAGCAGTTATTACTGATTTATAAAGTGTTTATAGAGGAATTAATAACATATCTATAAACTATGTATTAGCCATCTATAAGGGGAGCCTCATTGTGAAGTGGCAACGTAATTTTTGTATTGCAATAAGGTTTAATGTACTTTGATTTGCATTTTTAAGTCGTTTAAAATTTTAATAATTTATGTTCAGTTTTGACAATTGAGTTTGTAGCCACAGACTTATCGACCAGTACTGTAATCTGTTAATTTCTGTTATGCTGCATGGATGTTGTCTCTTTTCTTTGGACACTAGCATCGTTGACACTGCTGAATGTGTCCAGCAGTCTGACACGTCCACTTTGTGTTTTGGGTTTCCATTGATAAACTATGTTCTAATTTGAGTTCATAGAGCCTATCAGCCCTGCAGCATTCCTTGTATGTGGAAACATCCTGACCCTGAAAGTGAGCCTGCTGGCTGATGTGCATAGCATCATGGAGGTGATGGATCCATGCTCCATAATGGACTTTCCTGGAGTCCAAATGGGCATTATCAGTCTTCTGATAGAGGCCGGTATCAACACTGTGTCCCAGACTCTGCCATGACCACTGCTCTCACCTCAGCAGGGGCTCTTTGATGAACTCTGTATCACCTCACACAATCTCATTGATACAAGGCGCCACCATCTTGGACTTTGACGAAGCCGTGAGCTTGTGTTGGGTTTATGTGTGTATTTGTGAGTGAGTGTGTGTGAGTGTAGGGGAACGAGACAGAGAAAAATAATGAATTATACGGATAAAGAAAAAAAATTGTGAGAATGTGTCCCATGGTCTCTTGGTTGAGGCTGCATTTAATGGGAACAGATAGTTGCCTCTCCATTACAGCAACTGCACAGAAGAGCCAGAATGACAAAAACATTCAACACAGAGAAAGAACCTCTATCTGGAGAAAATCACTAAACTTTTTCAGCTAGTCAAGATATAACATATATATAAAATAATAATAATAAAACAAATGATTTGTAATAACTCAGCTATATACATCCAATAAAGAAAGTAGGACATTACTCATAACGTACGACAATGAGAGTAAAGCCAGTCTAAAATCAGGAGATTTAAAATTAAATCGTTTTCAAACATCACTTTATTTTAATTATAATTTTTAGCTTCAAGGAAGACATGTATATTTTTTATATTTTTTAAAGTCTTGATAAATAATTCTCCAGGCCTTCTGTATGTCTGTCAAAGTTTTCTTTTGACCTTCAAGCAATTAAAAACAATAAAAGAAAGTTATAAGTTTTTTTAAAGCAAATTTTGAAGTACAGTAATAATTGTAATGTACAGATTACACTGCTCAGAATAAAAAACAACAAAAATTAATACATGTCCTCTGGAGAGTTTCTTTTTTGGAAGAAACGTTATGTCTTTCATCTGAAAAACTTCATCAGTCTGAGGCCTACAAACCCAGACCTTTCTTATAAATAGCACCTTATTGGTGTGTTTCAAGCTATGACATGATTTAACCTTTTTATGTTTTTATCTACCTGGATGATTGAGCCTACAAACCATTGCTCAGGATACCAACGCATAGGAAAAATTGATGCTTAAAAACACCATCTGTTTGCGTCAAGATGTATAACTTTGAACTTTTTTAACTGAACAAAATATAGGTGGTCCCCGACTTACGAGCGCTCTTACTTACGAGGTCCCGGATTTACAAGGTTATCATATTTAATAAAAATATGAAATAATGTTTTTTTTTTTGTGTTTAAATGTTCTTAATTTCATGTGTACAGCACTGTGTTGCAGCTGTGGTTGTTTTAAATGGCTTTATAAATAAAGTATAAATTGTTATTTTTATTTGCTTCATCAGTTCGTGATCTACAGCTTTCGCTGGAGCGGTTTGCAGCTGAATGTGATGCGGCCGGGATGAGGATCAGTTCCTCCAAATCCGAGGCCATGGTCTTGAGACGGAAAAGGGTAGCATGCCTTCTCCAGGTCGGGGAGGAGGTCCTGCCCCAAGTGGAGGAGTTTAAGTATCTCGGGGTCTTGTTCACGAATGAGGGAAAACTGGAGCGTGTGATCGATAGGCGGATAGGTGCAGCATCCGCAGTGAAGCGAACATTAGCGAACATTAGCACTCTGAGATTTTCAGTAATGAAAAGTGCGTTATAAATTGAATTAATTATTATTATTATTATTAAGCTCAGTCATCCAGGAGGGACTCGGAGTAGAGCCACTGCTTCTCCACATCGAGAGGAGCCAGTTGAGGTGGCTCGGGCATCTGGTTAGGATGCCTCCTGGACGCCTCCCTGGTGAGGTGTTCCGGGCATGTCCCACCGGGAGGAGACCCAGAGGAAGACCCAGGACACGCTGGAGGGACTATGTTTCTCGGCTGGCCTGGGAACGCCTTGGGATTCCCCCAGAGGAGCTGCTCCAAGTGGCTGGGGAGAGGGAAGTCTGGGCCTCCCTACTTAGGCTGCTACCCCCGCGACCCGACCCCGGATAAGCGGAAGAAAATGGATGGATGGATGGATGTTATTTTTATGTTTTATTTCAATTTTTAGCGTATTAGCGATCGCTCCCAACGTGCAGCCGGCAGACATAAAACGAGCGGATCGCCGCCGCCTGACCATGCAACGAGCGGAGCTAAGCGGGCGGGGATTAGACATGCCGGCGAAGGGACCATCTGCGGCCGGGAGCTGCTAGGAGCTGCTGGCTTTTGAGGACCGTGCGTCCGATCAGAGGTTGCCTCATACGGATAAATTAGCTGGAAACACTTGGTGAACTTTGTGTATGTGTCTGACCTGAAGCAGCAGCCGCGGATCGCTCAGCGATCGCTCCCAAAGCGCCACATGCAACGAGCGGAGCTAAGCGGGCGGTGTGCCGGAGGAGGAACGAGCTAACATTAGCCAGTTAGCTCAAGCCTCGGCTCGTAGCTCCACCGGACAGCCGGCTTTGTGCGATCAGAGGTTCCTGGAGCTCGCCTCGATGTCGGACTGGAAGCAGAAGATATCGGGGGACACCCAGCTAACTTGGAATAACAAAGCCGACAGCCTTTTTGGATGTCCAGCTAAACTGGACTGCCCGTAGCTGCGGACTCGGAGGGGCTAAATGCTAACAGGTGCAGCTAATGGCGGCGAGCGCAGACGGCTTTCGGTAAGTTATTAAAACTTATTAAAACTTTTTTCTGGCTCTAAATGTATGAAGATAACATACTAACAGTCCTTCCTGTAAAGGGTTTGGACTGCGTGGTGCTACAGAAAGCTGGAGAGCTCGGACGTAACGCAGCGGAGCGGAGGCAAACAGCTCAGCTCAAAGTAAGAAATTAATTTTTTATATTTTTTATAAATGTTTTAAAGTATTTTAAAGTGTTAGGATAGTTGAAATGCTTGGTAACTGTTCATTACCGCACATGTACGTGCTCGTGCGGTATATATAAAAAATAAAAAAAAGGTAGTCCCCGAATTTACGAGATTTCGCCTTACGAGATACTCGGAGGAACGGAACTCGCTCGTAAGTCGGGGACCACCTGTACATAAATGAAAAGTCAAACATTTACATATGAGCTTTAAATATGCTTTCAGGTTTGAAATAAAACTCTGCTACCTGGAAAAAAAGATAAACATGAGAAAGATTTACAAAAATCTCCAACAAAAATGAAGCATGAGAACACATTAGAACGACACGCAGTCTTTAGTCTGTTTTGAATTGTGCAAAGCTTCAGCCAAAGAGCTTACACGTTTCTGAGATTATAATGGACTTGTTATCTTAAAGCCATACTCCAGTCTGCTGAGTGCTGTTTCAAATCTCCCTGAGATACTACTGTATATAAACTAAAACACACACACACACGCAATAAAACCACACAGTGAATACCGGTAGATAAAAAAATTAAAAGACATCTAAATGAGTGTCTAGGTCCTGCTTCTTGCTCAATGCCACTAAAATCCTGAGAAGGAGCCGCAAAGTGAGTTGTGGTCCAACCTGCACTTTCCTCCTCAGCTCCTCCTCCCAGAGTGTGTGTTCTGCAGACAATACGACTCTCAAAGGGCCAACATGCAGCTCAAAGGCTTCCATTTCAGCCTGCTCCTTTCTGCTCCCCTCAATCACACACTCTCTGAGGGGGAAAAAAATCAACTGGCCTACACGTGACAACTTGTCGCAGCATTGACAAAATGGCTTATTACTCCTTGCCTCACACTTCTCTCCCTCCACAAACTCATCAGAGCCTTCCTTCAAAATGGCTGACACCTCCTCACACTGGTTTAGCCTGCTTGTCACCCTTCCACCGCAGTGACCTTGAGACAGAACTGAAAGCGGGATGTCATTCCCATAACGGCTGCCTACAATACAGTATCTCTCTCGGCGCGACAAATAAATAATAAAACGTGGCCAAAATGGCTCTCACTCACACTGACAGCTGGGGGAACATGGGGGGACACCCTCTACATATCCACATCAATCAACGCAGGATAAGGGTGTCTCTCTCTAGTCCATTTTATTTCTTGTTAACCTAAAGTTGGTAATCAAATAAAGAGCTGGCCCATAGCAGCAGAGTCTCTTTAAGCTTTTGTTGGTTTGGTTCAATTATACAAATGGGTCAACATTAGCTGTAAGAAACAAACAAGTCTAAGAAAATGTCTTTTTTTAGTGCAAGTAATAATTGGGTCATACATTTCAACTATAATAATTCATCAACTATTATTTGTCTTATGAATAAAATCTTATTGCAACAAACGTGCACAACCGTTGCCGGTGACAAGGAGTGTTTCTGGCAGCAAGATGCTCAGAATAAATGACGTGCCAATGTGTGACACAGAACTGTCTGTTGTGATCAACCACCTCCACCAGAAGAATGATCCACCACTCACACCTCCCCATCTTTCAGAAAAGAAAAGAGAAACTTGTGACCCGTCATGTGACCCATCGCACATTGTTCTTCTGCGTTTCGGTGGGACAGAGAAGCAGGCGATCAATGAAAAAACAGTGAGACGCGATGGGAGCGAAGGCTTTCATACTGGTTGTGCTGAAACAATAAGGTGTTTTGTTTATTTATTTATGTATTTATGTATTCCTTCCTTCCGCATGATCGTCTTCTGAATGTCCATCAGTCTTCTTTTGCGGTCCATTTCCATTCTTAGGCCAGGCAAAGAAAAAGCTGAAAAGTCCAATCAATGTCAAATGCTGGACACGTTTAAATGTATTAAATGTACCCTTTGATGTAAATGAACGTCTGTTCAGGTTACACCTCCTGTCACAGCTCAGGTGAGGATGAGGGTAAGATTGCAGCATCCCAAAGCAGTGAACCCTCTACAAATTCTGTCCAGAACCGGCCCCTCTGATCACCTGAGCCTCTGCTGTTTGTCCGCTGGCAGCTAACTCATCCAGCACCGAACAAATGTGTTGCTTCACACCAATTTAAAATGTGGTTACACACTTACCCTGTCAGGATACAACTCTGCTCTTCACACGTATAGCTTTTCTTCCACTTAACATTGTCAGAGGGGGAGGGGGGAATCAACAAGAACAAAACTTCGTACCAAATTTTGCTCAAGACGATGAATTACCGTATTTTCCGCCTGAAAGGTCGCTCCGTTATATAGATCGCTTTGTCCAATTATTGGGAATAAATTGGAAAAATCCATAAACAGATCGCACCTTTATTTTAGGTCGCATCTATTATGCATCACCACTACGCGACGTGTCAGCGCCTCATTTGCCCTGCTGAAAATGGCGGCCACAGAAGCGAGCACGGAAGGACTTTACAAGATTAACACGGTAAAAACAATTATTTGTTTGCTGAAATTTTTTTTTTCTTAGCTGACATTATAGCACAAGGGTTCCTGAGCTTAACCGTTCCTTAATAAATTCACGAAATGGTCAAATCTGCTGGATTTAAATTGTTTCGCTTTGACTTCTTCCAAACCATTGTGTGCGCTGCGAAAATAAATTATAAATAAATCGAATTTTAGCTCAAATGTCTCATACAGGTCACAGTTTGTAAATGACCACCAAGTAATTACGTTCTGTAAGCCTCATAAAAATCTGTCCTGTAGATCATGAGTTATTTATCTTAATAGTATCCGTTTATGGTAGCTAACCGCTAACAACAAAGAACGATGCTAAAAGATCGATTTTTTTTATAGCTCTAAACATCTCTTGCAGCTAATAGTTTGTAAATGACCACCAAGTAATTACGTTCTGTAAGTTTCATAAATATCTGTCCTGTAGTTCATGAGATATTTAGATAAATAGTAACCGTTTTTGCTAACAAACACTGAGCTAACGAAGTCATACCTCCAGAGCAGGAGGCCGGGCAGCGACAGAGTCAGTCCGACCAGAGGAGCCTGCCTTTGGACACATGAGGTGGGACCAGTTGGTGTACCCTAGCGGACAAAAGTGGTACTGCACCATTTTTTGCCAAAATGAAAAACGGTCATATCTGAGCCAAAAATTGTCTAAAAATATGGGGAAAAATCCATAAACAGGTCTCACCTCTCTATAGATCGCAGGGCATGCAAATTAGGCAAAAAACTGCGACCTATAGTCCGGAATTTACGGTATTCATGGAGTAGCTGGACATTCCTATAGCAACCAGATTCTGTAGACAGCAATATTAAGCCCAAACCCAATGCCATTTGCATACAAATTGCCCAGTTGGTACCTTGTTGTTATGACAACGGCCCACAGCCCTCAGAATTCATTTGGAAGTGAAATATAAAAGGGGAACAGGCACCAAGGAGCACTGTCATTGATGAAATCCCCTCTGCTTTTAAAATGACAATGTTGCTGACTACACAGATGAATCCTTTCACCACGCAATGCCTGCAGGACGCCTGCGTGACATGCACAGGGGGAAGTTAAAACCAAGCTCTGATCAGATGGAAACCCACTTATTTCAAACCCATTGCGGCCACAATATCAAACTGTTTATATCTCAGTCCAGATATTTAGTTTCTAGCGTTTACAGCTAAGACACAGTTTATATCGAGACACATTTCATGGAGCATCTTCCTCCTTCTGGGTTCACCTGGTTTTGCAAATCTGCACATAATTCCTTGCAATGAGTCATGTCAAATCCTCAGAGCCAGAGAGAGGAAGAGGAGGAAGTGAATTCTGCTGACAGCAAAGTGTCCTCTGCTGGTAGAGTGTGGCAGAGGGTGTTTACACCACCACCTGTCTGGATGAACAGATAAAATATACCTCAAGGGCAAGTGAGCTGATGCTTTTCCATGGTCAGCCTGGTTCAGCTTACTGGTCAGGTAAATTACCCTGTTAGACTCAATCAGCATTCTGTCAACACAGCATGTTTATTTATTTCAGCAACCCTCAGTAGACGTCAGTTTCATAATTGGCCTCAGTAGCTGTCAAACAATTGCTGGCATCTCAGGTTGTCTCCCAGAGAGAAATAAGCCAGACCATCGTTTTAATACTTACCCTCAGCTAATTTGCAAGCAGGGTGAAACCTCATATGTATAACTGTATCATTTTTTTTTCTCTTAATGGCATTTTAATGATTGTTAATGACTGTCCTGTTACAGATTGTTGGATACAACGGGTGCAAACTACCTCAACATGGCCTGTCTCACTAACTACACAACAACATGGAAGGATGTGTTTGTGTGTGTGTTTGCATTTGATACCTTGTAAGGACCATTTTTCCAACAGATACCATGTAGTTAGGACCCACACTGTATATGGGGCTGCCATACAGCTCAGCCCCTATAAGAAGCAGTGTCGTTTTGGGGTTAGGTATGTACTGGGAATAGTTAGATTTAGGGTAAGGGTCAGGGTTAGGCTATATAAATGAATGAAAAGTGAATGGAAGTCAATGCAAAGTCCCTGTAAATATAGCAAGACAAACTTGTGTGTGTGTGTGTGTGTGTGTGTGTGTTACATCCTCTACCTCAGGGTGGGAGCAGAAGGAAGGTGACACATTGTGCCTCTCCAGCATATAAATGGAGCCTTCTGCCCGCTGGCACTACAGCACGACAGTTTAGTAAGTTTCTTCTCCCTGAACGTGCAGCTCATCCCAAGGTCACAACTCACCTGCAGCTCTGATCTTTAACAAAGCAACCTCCAACTGATTTGTCACTTACCATCCAATGCAACATGGCAACTTATGGGGACTCAGTGGCACAGGGAAGATCAGCCATGACTTTAGCATGGCCACAAAGAAGACTCTGCCTCGTGATTCATCATGCACTCCTTAAAAAACAAGCTCAGTATTTTGTCGTTGTAACAGAGGGTGTTTAATTTCATTCTAACAGAGCTGACCTTTTGCTCCAACTGTCCAGATAGCAGCCATTGTATCGAGAAGCATTGAGTGTGTGAAATATTTAGTAAGTCAAAAAGGCGTTCAATACAAGATCAACTGGACTTTATTTGTAACAG
Source organism: Garcialebias charrua (assembly GCA_038048925.1). Classification (NCBI taxonomy): domain Eukaryota; kingdom Metazoa; phylum Chordata; class Actinopteri; order Cyprinodontiformes; family Rivulidae; genus Garcialebias; species Garcialebias charrua. The sequence continues at coordinate 11,687 of JBBPBX010088496.1, forward strand.
AAAACGTTTCGACTCCCATCCGGGAGGCTTTCTCAATTCCATGAACAACTGTGCGAAGTTTGGAGTTATAACAGAACCACGCACCATCATGTGTAAGTTTCAAGCTGAGGTAACACATACATGTAAATTGACAGATCACACCTCAACAGTAGGGGGTTCCCTTGAGGTCTCTGACAGAAGACACAACACTGTATGTAAATTGACAACAAACAACTCCCAACCAACAAACAGAGGCTTCTCAAAGAAATTTGTTAGTCTAATTTACAGACAAGACACCTCTGTTCCCATCCGGTGTAGAACGTTTCGGAATCAGTTCCAAAGCTGAGTTATAAGTCTTGCGAAACGTTCTACGTCGGATGGGAACAGAGGTGTCTTGTCTGTAAATTAGACTAACAAATTTCTTTGAGAAGCCTCTGTTTGTTGGTTGGGAGTTGTTTGTTGTCAATTTACATACAGTGTTGTGTCTTCTGTCAGAGACCTCAAGGGAACCCCCTACTGTTGAGGTGTGATCTGTCAATTTACATGTATGTGTTACCTCAGCTTGAAACTTACACATGATGGTGCGTGGTTCTGTTATAACTCCAAACTTCGCACAGTTGTTCATGGAATTGAGAAAGCCTCCCGGATGGGAGTCGAAACGTTTTCTGTTACAAATAAAGTCCAGTTGATCTTGTATTGAACGCCTTTTTGATTTATCATGTCCTGGACGACTGAGAATCTTCACCAGCAAATATTTAGTAAAGAAACACTTACTCACCAATGTCTGGGGCCTTGTGAGGAACTGGCCATTGGCCCAAACATTGGTGAGTTTTGGAAATGGGACCAACCTGGCTTCACAGACAGAAAAAAAAAATGCTTTGGTGGAACTGTTAGAACAATAAAAATTAAACACCTGTGTCATTGCAGACAATTGTAGACCTGGGGGTGCTGCATACAGAGCACTGGTGAGTTGGTCTCAAGGACAAACGTGTTGCGTGAGAAACCCTTTATGAACTCCAGGCAGGTGGATGACTTGGTCAAAGAATCCAAGAGGAACAATGTCTTCCTCATGGAGGTAAGGTAGATCGTTAGTCAGAGCCTCCACATAAACTTTAGTCTGACATGTTTTCTGATGTTTGACTATAAGAGGTTTTAATGCTCTTGTAGGAGGTGGTGAAGAGACGACACAGAAGACGGGATGCAGAACTTCACTTTAATCAACTCCTACTATTCTGGCGGTAAACACCCAAAAAACGCCTTATATACCAACCCTTTCACAATACAACATCCGGTCCTCTGGACCTTTCACAATAAAACATCCGGTAACACATTCGGTCCACTGGGTGCATGTGAGTAGAGTCCCCTAGTGGTCCGCCACACTCTGTCCCTTTTCAGGCAGTCTTGTCCCACTGTTCTTGCTGAAGTTCGCAGGCAGCTGGAGGAGGTGGCAGTAGGGGAGGTAAAACTGGTGAAGGCTTATACTTTGGCTCCCCTCAGCTCCACGTCCCCTGCTCAGTGGAGAAATACTAACTGGGTGGAGTAGCCCTGCTGGACATAGGCGTGTACTGCCTGCAGTTTATGCTGATGGCGTTTAATGGTGAGAGACGTTGAACAGGCCACAGGGGTGCTGCTTGACTCGGGTAATGGTTCAAACCACGGGTCATGCATCAGGCATGAGCTGTACATCTGTATTATTAACCACAAAACATGGGCCATCAACAGTGCTGGGCAGCGCTAATCCAAAAATTAGTTCCACAATTTCTAAAACGCTTATTAATTTTTTTAGGTCCACAATTTCAAAAGCACAAATGTCTTATGAAAATTAGGGGAAGCTAATCTAATCCGCTATTATATATATATATATATATATATATATATATATATATATATATATATATATATATATATATATATATATATATATATATATATATATATATATATATATATATTATATATATATATATATATATATATTATATATATATATATATATATATATATATATATATATATATATATATATATATATATATATATATATATATATATATATATATATATATATATATATATATATATATATATATATATATATATATATATATATATATATATATATATATATATATATATATATATATATTATATATATATATATATATATATATATATATATATATATATATATATATATATATATATATATATATATATATATATATATATATATATATTATATATATATATATATATATATATATATATATATATATATATATATATAGCCGGCAGCGTTATCAATATTTGCACTACACTGCCAACTGAAAAGTAACAAAAATGATCCTAAAAGGATGAAATTACAAAAATCAAAGGATTTATTTAATACTTTACGTACATATATTCTATTCGGCCACGAAATTAACAAAAAATAGAATGATCTTTTAATCCCTAAAACCACTTTTAAATCTCAAATACACGGGTGTGTCGCCACCGCATTTATACATAAAAGTAACCCAAATACATAAAACTAACGACTCACCGTCGAATGGTCGACACAAAACACACAATAAAATCCTCCGGCCGTTAATTTGGCTTGAAACAGCGGGGTTCTCTGCGGATTTATCCATTAGTAACCCAGCACAACCAACCAGCTGGACACAGAGTTCAGCGTCCAGTTCACCTCTGACCCGGAAGATGTCAAGATTCTATAGGTAGTCAACAGATTTAATGAAAAGTAACTAAAATACATAAAACTAACGACTCACCGTCGAATGGTCGACACAAAACACACAATAAAATCCTCCGGCCGCGTTAAT
>JBBPBX010088497.1:0-14484 GCA_038048925.1 Garcialebias charrua
TCCAGACCTCAGCTGCCCATGCAGACGGGGAGCCTTAAACCACTGTTTGAGCCACATACACGCTTCATGGTGGCCATATACAAATTTGACGGAAGCTCTGCACATCTCAGAGGGAATACAGCCGTTAGACAACAGTTTGAAAACTTAAAATGGAGGAAGAGGAAAACAAGGGAGGCATCCGCACAAGAGTGTGCGCTTACAGCAGGCCCCCATGGGGATAATTAAGTTTAATCTTATCATACCTTATGCTGACTATAAACAGACCTGGCTCTAATTGCATTTTCATACAATTCAGGTCATTAAAATAATTCCTTACTGTCACAGTACCAGATGTTCTGGTGTATTTTGAGCCCACAAAACTACCAAAATGGAGCAGGAAGGTTCAGAATTTTCTCATGGCTCTTTTAATATCATTCATAACTTTTCCGATGCCAGAAGAAAGGAAACTGAAAGTTATGCACCATAACTCATGTTCCCTGAAGGAAGGGAACGAGGTACAACATACTTGCTAGGGGAATTGCGCCCCCGCGCAATTACCTGAAGGAATACATTCACGCCTTTTACGGCAGGGGGCGTCACCCTGCGCCAGAGGTACCGCCCTTTAGGTACTTAAGCGACTGACGCCCCTCCAACTGTCTCCAAAATTGCACTTCACCGAGCTTTCAGCATTGAAAAGGGCCAGCTATGTTGCACCTCGTTCCCTTCCTTCAGGGAACATGAGTTATGGTGCATAACTTTCAGTTCCCTTTCAGTTTGGTCTCTCGGTGCAACATACTTGCTATGGGAACGTAATTCATTCACGCCCTTGAAATGCTCAGTAAAATGCCTGTTAGTGTGAACGCCTACCCTTGACCAGAAGGCATCTCAAAGCTACTTTCTATTGTGTATTAGAAAGAACAGCCTGAGTGACATCACACGCAGTAACATCCAAACTGTAGTACTTTTCAAAAGTGTTTAACGAGCTCCAGTACGCGGCAGCACAAATGTCTGCAAATTGCACGCCCTTGAACAATGACCAGGAAGTGACCAAACCCCTGGTTGAGTGAGCATGCACTCCAGGGGGCACTTGTTGACCTTTGCTACCGTATGCCCTTTTAATGGCCTCCATCACCCAATGTGAGAGGCGGTGTCTTGATAGGGCCTTTCCTGTAGCAGGTGCGGCAAAGCAGACGAACAGTTGGTTTGTTCCCCTCCATTCGGCTGTTCTCTGTATGTAAGTGCGTAAAGCTCTCACAGGGCAGAGAGCCTTTAGTCTCTCCTGTTCCTGAATAAGAACAGGGGCAGGTGGGAAGGAGGAGAGGTCAAACTCTTATGGTTGAGGGTCAAGACTTTGGGGGTATAGTATGCGGGATTAGGCCTCAGGGTGACCTTTGACCCGTCAGGGACAAATATGGTACATAACGGATGTACAGATAGAGCGTGGAGGTCACCCATGCGTTTTGCCGAGCACAGAGCCAGGAGAAGAGCAGTTTTATAAGATAGAAGATCTATCTTAATCTCGCTCAGAGGCTTGGATGACGGGTCGCAAAGAGCCCCCAAGACCAGGCCAAGATCCCAACCAGGGGTCAAGGTCCTGCTGGGTGGCTTGGTTCGAAGCACACCTTTCATATATCTCATTATGATTGGATGTGCTCCAGGAGTCCTGTGTCCCCAGTCCTCGTGACAAGCAGAGATAGCTGCAAGGAACACTTTAATTGTTGAATAAGAACGACCCTTTTCCAGTAAATCCTGAAGGAAAGTTAGTAGTTGAGCCAAGTCGCAAGTATAAGAAATTATATTTCTTTCTGAGCACCAGGCTTCGAAGATGCGCCACTTTTGTGCGTATAGAGACTGTGTTGACCCGGCACGGGCATTTTGTATGGTTTTCACCACATTCTCTGGTAGGCCCGAAGCCATCAGCCTGTCCTTTTCAGCTAACAGGCTGGAATTAATTCCAGTTCCTGGCCTAAACGGCTGGACTGCGACTTCCTGTGTGAGCCTTTGAGGGTCAACCAGGTTGGGGAGTGGGCCTCCACGTTGATCTGTTAATAGACTGCCCTGATCGAGTCTCCTCTAAGAGTGATGGAGTCTATTATTTTTTTTAGATTGAGTCGGAACAGGAAAGCTATTATTTCCCTCCAAAATATGATTTATTGGATTGAGGGGCTGCTGTTTTTGTAAACGAGCAGATCTCCTAACTCCAATTGTTGTCTCACCCAGTGGGATACTGTCGTGTGGGAGCAAGTTTGATGAAGCATTGTGAGGAAAGTCATGTGCTGCTCTTTTACCGCTCGAGCGTTACATGTCCTTCATGAATAATAAAGGGGCCACTGCAACGTGTGAACGTGGAGATGGTCCTTTGTTACCAGCAGACTTAAGATCATTTATTGATAAGGAACCTAGTTTCCCTTCAAAATCAGGAGGAAAATTCTGGTTTGACTCTGATCCGTTTACACACACAGTAACGTGATCACAGCCACTGTCTTGAGAGTGTGAAATTTGTGTCTGCCTTGGGGCATCCGACGTGCTCTCCTGTGGTGCGAACATGTCACGTGTTCGTCTGGTTAGTGTATTGGCCGGTCCCTTGCTCACCATGGAGCGGGGGCTGGAACACATGCCCTCTCCCACCTGTCTTCGCGAAAGGTGGGGGGCCTGTTTGCAGACGCCTCTAGTAAGGGCCAGTTTACACGGCGCGTATTTTGAGTGTAAGCGCTACTTTCTCTTTGCGACTTTGCTTATCGCCTACACGACGCTGCTGGCCCCCCTCGATGACACCGATACTTTTCTGACCCTGCTCTCAAGGTGGAAGTTTTTCGCTGACCCCCCGCTGATAATGTAAACATCTCCCGTGGAGCTTTTGTTATCAACCACATGCGCGCAGCCCGCACGCGCGGACAGTGACATTTCACGTGTCACGTTGCAAAATATAACAGTTTAACAATAATAAACAGTATTTATGTTGGCGTGGGAGATGTAAATTTATCTGAACTACAGTATCTATCTGGACTCGTTACATTTTTTAAACAGTGCGTAACGTGCTGTGAAAATGAAGACACAGGTTTATTTTTTATTTATTTATTTATTCAGCACCAAAGTTTAAACACAAACACTGAGAATTAAACTGAACACACTATTAAAACACGTGAACCGAACTGTAACTACGTTAATGAACTGGACTCTTGCTGTGTGTTCATCTGGACCCATCAGAACCGCCAGAACCATCAGCCTGTCAACGACAGCTTCTCCACCTGGCAGAAATAAATAAATAAATAAATAAAAACTCAGTTGTTGTGTGATCAAAGTAAACACAAGCACACATTATATTAAGAATGTTGATTTACCTGCTGTAAGTCAGCTGTTTATCACGGCGTAAAGTCCGGTTCTGGTCCACAGTCCACTGAGCGGTTCTGGTCCACAGTCCACTCAGCGGTTCTGGTCCACAGTCCACTCAGCGGTTCTGGTCCACAGGCTCAGTGCAGCTTGTTAGATGAAGCGGGTCCCACTGACTCAAATCTGTTGACTCTTATCCAAATTCCAGCTTTAACTTGTTGTTAACTTGTTGACAACAACTTGTAGTTAGCTGATTTTAGCCAGAGAGGAAAACAGACGAGGCAGCTGCTCTGTTTACCTCAGGCAGCGCATGCGCAGTAGTGAAGGTTCCAAAAATCACAGCGCCATCTAAAGGCCCAGCATGGTAACTACAGTGAAATCATGAGGACGGGGGGTGGAGGGGGAGAGAGTCGTATCCACAGAATTCGACAGTGTCAATGCAAAACTTTTCACCTAATTAACATACCCAAAACATCCGTTTCCCCCACACAGTGTCCGTGTAAACAGGGCCTAGGTCTGTCCACTGGAGGCACTTCCTGAGGCACCCTGCTGGGGCTTATTGAAAAGACTGACACCCCATGAGCCGTGAGGGAGGGGGATGTGACCCCCCTTTATGACGGCTGACAGGCCAGGGAGACCCGTACTGTTGACATTATTTGTGTTGGTGTGTTTTTTTAATTTTTTTATCGTCAATAAAACAGGGATGTGCTGTTTTATGAGTTTTATTTGTGCTTATGTGCAACGACCAGTGTTGGGAATGTTACTTCAAAAAAGTAATTAATTATAGTTACTAGTTACTTCGCCCAAAAAGTAACTGAGTTAGTAACTGAATTACTCACCTATAAAAGTAATTAGTTACCAGGGAAAGTAACTATTGTTTGTTTGGTTGGTTTAAGTTTAGATATATCTACGAATTTTAAGTAGAAATAATTACAGCACCTCAACAGAACATGACTGGTTGACATACTATACTTCAAGTTTTTTCTTCATTGCAAAATACAGGTTAACAAAATAATATAACAATTGTGTTTTCAGCTCTATGTGCACCCTGTACTGTTCAAGTGTTTTCTTAGAAATAAAAGTAAACAGTTAAAATAAGTGCTTTGTAGTGTAAAATAAAATCAAACCCTCACACAACTGGTTCTTCAAGAATTTTCTTAAAAACAAAAGAACCATTTTCACAATATGAAGTACTTTTAAAACAGTACTGAAAAGCTGAATTACCTGAGCAGTTGATGCTTCATCAGATCAGATTACGACGGACGTAGACGCTCCGGGACATAATGTACACTTCACATGCACGTTCTTGCCTTTTACCTCAAGGAGAGTAAAGTAATTTCTGTATTTCCACTTTGAAAACGCCAACTTTCCCTCCAGACTCGCCATTGCTGCCAGACTTCTGTTTCAGCAGCGCGTGACGTGTGTGAGCAGAACAACAAAACCGATTGGCTGACCTCTAACTGACACTCTACCTTAGCCAATCAGCATCATCCTTATTGTTTCGCCCCTCCCTCCCCTCTGCTCCCACGTCTATGCTCCTACCCTCCTTCCCCTCTGCTCCATCCCCCTCCACCCTCCCTCACCAAGGGGAAAAAACGTAAACAAACAGCACGAGAGCCTGCGCGCAGAAGACTGAAAGTAACGTACCCCCATTTAGTGTTTGTAACGGTAACGGCGTTGTAACGATAGACATAGTAACTACTTAGATTACCCGTTAATGAAAAAAAGAACTCCGTTTGTAACGCCGTTTATTTGTAACTCCGTTATTCCCATCACTGGCAACGACATACATGATTTAATGTCACTCACAGAAGGGAGAGCATGGTTTGTGCATGCAACAGAATTATCAGCCATTTGTACTTTGCTACAAATAAAGTCTGAACAAGGTACGAACATTCCCGTTACCACGTGGGTGGGAGGTCGTATAAAATGTAAACGTGAGCCTGGATCATCAGGCACGTTTTTGACGAGTGTCCCAGCTCGCCGAGGAGGCCCTATGCCTGCTCGCTTGGCGTGGGACAAACCTGTTTTTGTTCCATGCATGCTCGGAGCGAGGTTGGCTCGGCGGGGGTCTCTGCCGAGGTTCCTCCTCGTATGCTGGCCGCTTCTGCGGTGGCGCACGCGTCGTCGAGCGGTGCCGCGGCTGTGCAGGTCTGCCTCCAGCAGGCTCTCTGGGGGGGGCGAAACTCCGACGAGGAATGCCCACCCTGAGAGCTTCAGCCTGCCTGCGCCTTTGGTCCAGCTTGGTCTGGATTCGCTCCAAAGTCTGACCAAAAAGTCCCTCCGCTTCTATCGAGTGGTGGAGAAAAGGCACCTTTTGTCCCTCCGGTAAATCCGTCAGCGTCATCCACAGGTGGCGGATCGCGATGACCACTTCCGCCATACCTCTGCCCTGAGCGACAGCAGCTGTCCCCATCATACGGAGAACGAAATCTGTTGCTCTGCGGGCTTCATCCAGTAAGTCAGCAGCAGCTTGCTTATCCGAGGTTACCTGCAGTTGTTGGGGTTTTTCCGCAAGGTAAGCCTGTATCATCGCGGACGCGTTCATTGCACGCGTCACGAGTCCTTGAACTCTGTAGCACTTCTCGAGGAACGACGCTAAGGCTCTGCAAGCTTTGCTGGGGAGAGTCGGTTTGTTCCTGATGACTTGGATCTAGGTAGGACGCCAGCGTGTCCTCAATCTGAGGCGCGTTGACTATTCCCACCTGATCCATGACTTCCACGTTGAGGAATTGTGAGAGAGGAAGGAGCATGGGCGCTCGTTGTTGAGACCAGGTGCGGGTTTGTTCTGTGAGGAAGTCCGGGAACACGGGCATCCTTTGCCTCGTTGCTACCTGCTGTTTTGAATAAAAAGAGTTCCCCGCCAGCCTCGTGACCTGTTGGCTAGGCGGAGGCTCCGGCCAGGGGATGTTGAGCGCGTCTGCTGCTCTGTGACACAGGTCGAACAGGGTAGGGATGGAGAAATCCGTTTCGGGGAGCACAGGTACCGGGGTCCCGGAGAGGTCCTCTCCCGGATCCTCGATTTCAAGTTCTGGTTCCTCCACCGAAAATTCGCCCGAGGCTGAGATAGAGATTTCGTCTTCATTCATCATGCCTCTGGTGTCGAACTCGACCGTTAGGTCCACCATGGGAGCAAGCGGGTCATGGCTGTCGCCCCATTCAACGCGCGTGCTGTCGTGTAGAGCCATGTGTTCGAGCTCCGGGGTCGGAGTGAGGGTCTCCGTAGTGCCTGGGTCCTGTGGACCAGCTGAGCTTCTCATGGCCTTAGCCACGAGGTCCACCCGATGCCGTAGCACTGCATCCAACATCTGGCTGCAGTGTAGGCAAGAATCGGGCGCATCCAGAGCTTGTCTTGCATGAAATATACCCAGGCAGACTGGACAGGACTCATGGGTGTCCGTCGCTGCGAGGGCAAATCCATAGCCACTGGGACAGGCGCGCAAGGTTGGGCTCGCCGTCCCGCTGGTTTTCTTTTGAAGTTTTGTCTTTCGCTTTCCTTTCTCTGAAGGCATGTCCGAGATAAGGCGAGTAAGTCCTTCCAGAATCCTTTTTCTTCTTTGTTCATGTGTCTCCTCCGTCGTGTCGCTTTCGCTGGCTAGCCCGCTAGGATGTTAGCCGGGGTAGCGGTTGTGGCGTAGTTATAACGCCGTCGAGCGAAGCAGCCTGTAGAGAGGAGAAGAAAAGGCTTCGAGGTTATAGAAATGTGCTGGACTAGCAGCAGTACGCAGGGAAAAATTCTGTGCGCTCTGTGCAAGGAGCGAGCTCACCTCAGGTTGAGCGATGGAGCAGCAGAGAAGTCCCGCGAAAAGAGGTAGTTCAGGTTTTGTGAGGTGAAGGGCAAAAAAGAGAGGGGCGTCAGTCGCTTAAGTACCTAAAGGGCGGTACCTCTGGCGCGGGGTGACGCCCCCTGCCGTAAAAGACGTGAATGTATTCCTTCAGGTAATCGCGTGGGGGGCGCAATTCCCATAGCAAGTATGTTGCACCGAGAGACCAAACTGAAAGGGAACAATAAATTCACAAGATGATTTGCAAACGTATGTTGCACCAATTTGACTACGAAATGCAAATATTTGGGTGACAGCCTGCTGCTGAAAGAATTCCTAGGTGGAGCTTATATTTATGAACAGAAGCTCTCATGGCAGTTGATCAGTCCATTTGCTTAACCAAATCTCTTCCCGACACATTACCAGATCACTGCTCATGCTTGTCTCTTTGTTTACAACGCCATCTCAAGCATCTAGTAGAAACATAGAATTAAATACACATAAAAATACTGTACAAAGTAGCAGTGCCTGGATACAGAACAAACATCTGCTCAGTAGGGTCATGTCCTGAGCTATGAACTCCACAAAGCAGTTTATTATGGCTGTGTGGATGCCTGGACAGTGTACAGTATACATGTAATGAATCGCTGAGAGACATGACAGAGGACAGGCTCCTGCCTCATGCCAGTAGAGGTGATTTGTCTGCCCAAATGATTCCAGTCCCAGCAGTTTTATCAGTTTAATGCTCAGGCAGCGTTCATTATTTATTTGCCATGAGGGTCAGCCTCTCTTCAGCAGAACAAGTGTGGGTTGTGTTTCTGTCAAAGAGGGAGGAAGGGGGTTGGTGCTTGACCCGCAAAGCCATTCAGCTTTCAGAGTGATCCATTGTTTGGGTCCTCTCTTTGTTCAGTTCCTGCAGAGAGCGAAGGGGCCAACTAAAGGGGAGGGAAGGTGCAGAGCTGGGGTTTCGAAGGGTGCCAGGGATCTGCACTTAACCCTCAACACATTATCACCAACAGTCTTTTTAGCCCAAAAGAGCTATGCATGCCAAATGTGTATTTCATTTATTGTGCATGTGTGTGTGTTTCACTTGTTTTAAAGACATTTCATTTTAGTACCCCATCTATACCCTGAAAGTATTTTTTCCCCACTCTTAATTTTTCTTCTCCACTTTCTAAAAAAAGGCTGAAATTAGGGATGCGTCTATCCACTTTTTTCATTTCTGATACAGATATTTGAGGTTTATGTCGATACCGATCCAATATGGATCTGATACAGAAAAACAGTGCTGACTTAAAACATTTGTTTGTTTGTTTTCAAACGCAGACATAAATGTACTGAATTACAAATGTATTGAAAACTCTGCACAAGTACAGCACATTGAAACACACCAATAGCTTCACAAGCTTGGTCAAACATGTAAAAACAACACAACTTTGATTTGTTCAGTCAGTGCAATTATAATATCAAATGTAAAATAAATAATAAAGATAGTGAAACTGACAATAACAGACAACTTTGGTCAAACATGAAAAAAATAAACTTCAACAAACCTTTCAAATGGTTCAGGAATTCTAAATATAATGTAAAATAAATAATAAAGGAGCAGAAGAGGGAAAAAACTCTCTGGAAAAAATTAAAAACTTTATAAAAATTATTCCATATTTGTTTTGGAATCTAGAGCACAAAAATATTCATGAAAAGTTATGTATATGTGTTTACACTGATTCCCCAGGACTGATGTTCTTATAAAAAATCCATAATGAAAAACAGCTTTAAAATTTTAAGATGTTCTCAATAACAACTCTGTGCAGAAATGGGAGGCGCAAATGCAGCATCAGAATCTCAGATTTAAAAAATATCCAGAGTGTGGACTAAGGCCCTGTTTACACGGACACTGTGTGGGGGAAACTGAACTTTTGGGTATGTTAATTAGGTGAAAAGTTTTGCGTTGACACGGGCGAATTCTGTGGATACGACTCTCTCCCCCCCACCCCCCGTCCTCATGACTTCACTGTAGTTACCATGCTGGGCCATTAGATGGCGCTGTGATTTTTGGAACCTTCACTACTGCGCATGCGTGCTGCCTGAGGTAAACAGAGCAGCCGAGGCAGCCTGCCTCGTCTGTTTTCCTCTCTGGCTAAAAGTTCAGCTAACTACAAGTTGTTGTCAACAAGTTAACAACAAGTTAAAGCTGGAATTTGGATAAGAGTCAACAGATTTGACACCAAGTGGGACCGCTTCATCTAACAAGCTGCACACCAGTTGCTGACTGGACCGGAACCGCGTCAACATGTCTGACTTTAGTCCGTGAGAATCAGCTGATTTCCAGCAGCGCTACAAGGTAAACAATGTTCTTAATAATGTTTCCTTGTGTTTAGTTCGATCACAGAACAACCAACTGAGGTTTTATTTTTATTTTTTTCCTGCGAGGTCGAAGCTGTCGTTCCACGAAGCGAACCGGTTCGGATGTGGGTCCAGTTTCCACCAGGATGAAAACAACAGAGTCCAGTTCATTAAAGTTCGGTTAACGTGTTTTTAAAAGTGTTCAATTTAATTCTCAGTGTTTGTGACATACAGTTTGTGGTGTTGAATAAATAAATAAATTAAAAATCAACCTGGTGTCTTCATTTTCAGCAGCATGTTAGGCATGACGTAACGAGTCCAGATAGCTTCATTTAGCTCAGATAAATTTAAATATCTCCCACGCTAACATAAATACTGTTTATTATTGTTAAACTGTTAATATATAGCACATTTAGTATGTTATAGTGCAGCGTGACACGTGAAATGTCCGACTGCCTCGTTAACAGCGACAACTGGATCCAGGCAGCTGGCTCTCTTCCAACACAGATGCAGGTAAGGTGTAGAATAATTAAATATGAGAATCAAAATATATTCCATCAGCTATAGTTCAGAAAGTGGTGCGTGTGTCCACTGTCCAGTCCACCGACATTGTTTTTTTTTTTTTCCATTTATAGATGGCCTCCCTTCACACCTTATAGCCATCCTCTCACTCCAATATGTATTTTTTTATTTTTTTTAATAGAGAGAAAGAAAGAAAAGAGAAAGTGAGACAACAAAACAACAATTATCCACAAAAAGAGCACAAGGCAAACACACCAAACCTCCGTCCACAATCCTGCAAAGCACATGACAGAACACAGCAACGAAACATACAAGCATAAAGACTGATAATATTCATGACCTTGCATTAGATTTCTATATATAAACATACCCATACCTACAAATATATATACAGTATACATACATATATATTTATATTCATTTATATACCCATCTACATATATCTACATATACATCCCTACATCCATTTGTGTGTGGTTGTGAGCATGCATAAGTGAATAAGGTTCCTCCAATAGAACATTTAGTAGCGAATGTGAAGCATCAGAGATCTGTCCCCCCAAAGCCCGAGACAGACGAAAGGGCGATCAAAGCCCAAGACCCCAGGAAGGACCCCGAGCCCAGAGTCCCCAGGACCACCCGAACAGGACGAGCCACTCGTCCACTCCCCAGATCCGACCAAGGGGAAGAACCGGACGAACCCCACCAGGGACCACACACAATGACCCCCCGGGGTCAACAGCGACAAATACACAGGCCCCCGCCGGAGCCCGCTGCACCGATGTAGCCCCAGGGCCGGTCACCGATGCTCGGGCACCGGGGACGCCCACCCCTCAGGTCCAGACCCGACAGGACCAGAGGACCCGAGCCCCACCAGGCAGCCACCAGGCCGAGCCGACAAACGCCCAAGCGCCCAGCCCCAGATAGTGAGGGTCCCAAGCACGCCCGCAGGCAGAGGAACACCCACCAGGGGGCCACGTGGCAGGAGCGCGACACTAGGTAGCCTCAGAAGTATCAGAGAGGGGGCAGTCCAAGTCCCAGCCTGACACTTAAACATTCATACACAGACACACTCATTCAGACCCACCCTCATCCTCACCCTCAGTCATAGAAAGACAAACAATAACGACACGCTCCATTCATAATCCCGATGCACACTCTATACCCCCCAGGTCCAAGACATGTACCTGCTCCCTACATGGGGCAGCCCACATCCAAACCCAGGAGGTAGGCCCATTCATTCTGGGGTGGAGAGTAGCAGACATCCAAGATCCGGCCCACCCCACGCCCCGCCGACAGGACAGGACAGGACACTCGAGCCCAAGCAGCCCCAGGGGGAGCGCACTGCCAGTCCCGCCCACGGCAAACCCGCAGGCCCCGAACCCCCCCACACCCCAGCACAACCCCTGACGGCCCACCCCCAGAATGTCCGCCAGGCAACCAGGGGGGTAAGAGAAAAATAAATAAATAATATATATATATATATAAATAAATACATAAATAAATAAAATTGAAATTAACAAATCAAGACCCCGACACACACACCCCCGTCCCCAAATGTACTGTTGGTGAGTGTTGTTCTAAAGTGTACTTAAAAAGGAAAGAGAAGGAGCAAAGGCTGGCATTATACCAGTTTCCCCTCCACTCCAACTCTAACCCAAGCCCTAATTGTCTAAATGCATAATGTTGAGTGAGCATAGGCATGGGGGTGAGATTGGTGTCATCCCGCCACCCATAGCCATAGTGCTCAATCCATTCCCTATATGTGACTTTTATGAAGAAGTTTATGAATGAATGTCTAAAGTGTATATAAAATTGAGTCCCAGGTGTTCTGAACAACAGAGATGTAGAACCATTGCAGCACACCCGAGACTCAAATTCCCTACATGTATTAATTTAAGATGAAGAGGGCGGAGGTGCGTGTTGAGGGATGGGGAGAAAAATATCTGCAGGAACAGTGCTCCCACAGCGAGTCAGCTCCCCCGCTGACCCTGCGTACCCCCCCAGCTCGCCAAGGTCCACCCAAGGAGCGAGGAAAAAGAAACACCTCTCCGACCGCCAGGCCATTGAGCCAAGACCAGAGAGGACACGGCCCCGAGGGCCGCCAACAGCAGAACCAACAGCCCACACCCACCAGGGCCGCCGTGACCCCTGCGAACCGCAGTCAGCCCGCCGTCCAAGAAGACACAAAATCCCACATGGACGACACGGCCAAGAGCGCCCGCCCAACCGCCGACAGAGCCAGGAAGCACCAAGAACAGGCCCCAACCAGGGCCCGCACACCGGCCAAGCATAGTCCAAGACCATCATCAAGGACATCCACTTAATCCCCACCCCAGAAGAAATACTACACCCACCCTTCATATTAACAACTTTCAGAACACATAACACATTAGACACCCAGGCTGGGTTTGCCCGCCCCCTCCCATTGGCCACCAGTCACGCCCCCAGACACCCACCCCCCAGCATATGAACCCCAACCCACCAGCGAGCCGAGAGCCCCCGGCCAGAGCCGGGCACCAGAGCGCCAGCCAGCCCATAGCCCGGCGACCCGCCCGCCAGAGCCCAAGACCCCCGACCCCCACCAGGCCCAAGCCCGGGGACGACACGCCCCCAGAGTCCCAAGCCTCCGGCACCCGCCCCGAAACCACCCCAGCACAGCCGGGTCACCGACCGGCGACCCATGACCGCCGCCACCGACCACCCGAGGGCCCGCATGCCGTCCCTAGCAGATATCCCCCAGAACCCCCCCGGTCCTCCCCAGGTCGAAGACAAGGTCCTCCCCGCCCAAGCAGCCCCAACCCCCCGGCGCCCCAAACCCCAACCTCCCCCCCTCCAGTCCCAATGCCCCACAAGGCCACATCCCAGACCCCCCACCCTCACTACGTAACGGAGCCGATCAAAGAATGCCAAATAGATTGATCCAATGTGTCGGCAGATGCTGTTTCAAGACTAATATGATCTAACAGAAGATTTTTATACTGATTAATGCTAAGATTATTTTTATTTTTCCAATTTACGAGTATGGTTTTCTTTGCGATGCATAAGGCAGTGAAAAGCATATAGGATGTATTTTTTTCTAGTATAACATCTTCAAAGATACCCAATAAGCAAACAGATGGAGAGAGTGGGATATTAAATTTCAAACATTTAGACAAGTCTTCACATACCTGTACCCAGAACCTCTGAACGGGTGGACAGAACCAGAGCGCGTGAATATAATCATCAGGTGTGTTACTTATGCATTGTGAGCACTTGTTAGATGGTGTAAAGCCCATCTTAAACATTCGCTGACCCGTATAATGTACTCTATAGAGAACCTTATATTGTATTAATTGTAAATTGGAGATTCTAGTCAATTTAAAAGTATTTGAACATACTTGAGACCAAATTTTTTGTTCAAAGTTGATTGATAAATCTGACTCCCATTTTTCAACAGGTAGTGCTATCGAGTCATCGATTCTAAACAATTTTTTATATATTTTAGATAATAATTTGGGTGGTTGAAAATTAATAAACTCTAACACACATGTTGGTGTTTCCAACAATGTTTTATTAAGCTTAAATTTCTTTTTTACAATTGACTTAATTTGTTGGTATTGTAGGAAATATTTATTATCAATGTCATATTGTATTATTAATTTATTAAATGGAATAAAGTCTATACCCTCAAATATGTGTTCCAGACATTCAATACCTTTCATTCTCCAACCTGTGAAATTTAACATATTATTTTCTTGTTGAATGTCAGGATTGTTCCAGAGAGGTGTATGTCTACATGGGAATAGTGAAGACTTTGTCATTTTCAGATACTCCCACCATGCTGTCAGAGATGAGCTAATATTGATGCTCTTAAAGCAGACATGTCTTTTTAAATCTGTACTGATAAATGGTAGATCTGAAATCCTAATATTATTACATAAAGTTTGTTCTATATCTATCCAAGTTTCATCTAGTGCATTCGGTTTTAACCACTTTGATATATATTGTAACCTGTTGGCTAAATAGTAGTAATAAAAGTTTGGAAGTTCTAATCCTCCGGTATCTTTAGATTTCTGTAATGTTTTTAAACTAATACGTGGAGTTTTATTTTTCCAAAGGAATTTAGATATAGAAGAGTCCAGGGACTTAAACCATTCAGTTGAAGGTTTATTTGGAATCATTGAGAATAAATAATTTATTCTCGGCAGCACCATCATTTTTACTGAGGCAACTCTTCCCATAAGTGATATGGGTAGAGATCTCCATCTAGTAAGATCGTCTTCAATTTTCTTTAATAGTGGGATATGATTTAATTTTATTAAATCCTCCAATTTAGGAGAGATATTAACACCTAAATATTTAATGTTACCTGATTGTAGTCTTTCATTAAGAGAATTATTAAACATGCAATTTATTGGAAGAACTGTAGATTTTGTCCAGTTTATAGAATAATCAGAAACTTTTGAAAATGAGTTTATTAACTTTATAACATTAGATATTGAGTTTCCTGAGTTCTCAAGAAAAAGCAAAACATCGTCAGCATAAAGACTAATTTTATGTTCTA
>JBBPBX010088500.1:0-14483 GCA_038048925.1 Garcialebias charrua
AAATAGCACAAACCCGCTTATGAATTATAAAACTTAGTCAATCCGCTGTAAAGCTAACAGATTATTTAGCTACGCTAAAAGCGGATTAGCGCAATAGCGCTACCTAGCGGTGGAAGGCCCACCACTGATGCATACATACATGCATAGCATACATACATACATACATGCCTACATACATGCCTACATGCCTACATACATGCCTACATACATACATACATATGTAGTGGGCATGACCGTGTCCACTTTGATACACCTGTGTATTTTTGAACTGTTCCAGAGATGACCTTTACTGACCTCTCAGTAAAGCAACACAATCACTCGTTCTTTGCGTGATAAACACATTTTATTACTATTCTTACTTAGGATTATTTTCCTCACTCATATTATATTAAATTCATTATTTTCCTGAA
This sequence comes from Garcialebias charrua, assembly GCA_038048925.1. Classification (NCBI taxonomy): domain Eukaryota; kingdom Metazoa; phylum Chordata; class Actinopteri; order Cyprinodontiformes; family Rivulidae; genus Garcialebias; species Garcialebias charrua. The sequence continues at coordinate 411 of JBBPBX010088500.1, forward strand.
TCTAGAAATCATTTCTGATCGCGCAGGGATCAAACAAACATGTCCTTCACACATGCAGGAAGTAATTTGCATCTGTTTAACATATGTAAATGAAGGCGTGTCAGGGGAGGTGTCTCACGTGCGCTCAGTTCCACGTTGATTGTGATGTACAAAAGGAATGTGCGTGGATTCCGGTGTACGCACAGTTTGATACATCTGGATTTTTTTGTGCGTGCACACTTTTCTGGATTTGACCGTACGTCACTTTTCAGTGGGAAATCCACGCAAGTCTTTGTACATGAGGCCCCTGATCCTCATCTCGGCCGCATCATGAATGGAATACAGTACTCCTTTACAGGGCCGGATTTAGGAGGATGGGGGCCCCTGGGCTTGAGTCAACATGGGGGCCCATATATATACTGGTACACACACATATACTGTATACACACACACACATATACTGTATACACACACACACATATATATATATATATATATATATATATATATATATATATATATATATATATATATATATCAGTATGTTTGTTTGTTAGTTTTGCTTTGATGAGCAGAAAATGACTGAATAGTAAGTTTTCACAACTCACAACTTTAATATGCCAGTTGTCACAAACTACAAACAACCCTGAACTGGTTAAATACAAAACCACATGTTAGGGTTTGAAACTAGAATATAATGCTTGCATCACAAAATAAAATCACTGAATAGCTATTGTTGCCAGGACTTCAACACAAACTTCCCTGCGCCACTGTCTCATTTGATGCATCATGTGTCTCTTGTAAAAGCAGAACGTCAATGCTTTTATACTTAATGGTTTGGTAAACCAGTGCGCGCTTCACAGCCTCTCTAGCTCCGTTGATTTTTAAAGATGCTATTTTAATCCATGTTGAGTGAGATGTTTAAAAGTGGGTACAAAAAGAGTATAAGAAAAATTAAAATGCTGGTGTTCATCATTTGTTCAGAATTGTTTTCTGACTTTGCTCATTATTTTCTTTAATCTGAAAATTTCTTGGTCAGTGAACCCAGATTCTGTTTTGTGCCTTATGTAATGTCTGGCTGAGTCATAAGTTCTCAGGTTTGGAAAGTGACTTTCAACTTTAATGCCCCTTTTCCACTTGGTGGCCCGGGTCGGATGTGACGTCATATTTGCGTGCCAAGCGCGCGTTGGAGAGCATTTCCACCTCACAGATGCGCGGCGCCGCGCCAAGATTCCGGACTCATCTCAGAGCAGGTCCGAGGCCGGCTGGCCCCGAACCGTGAGGAGGAGGCTGGACTGAGTTTGAGGAAGTGGCTGCCGGGAGGGAGCAAACACCGAAGGACTTTACAAGATTAACACGGTAAAAACAATTATTTGTATTAAAAATTACAGCACACATGTGTCTTAAGCCGAACTATTCCTTAATAATTCCACGTTGTTGTCAAAACGGCAGGATTTAAAAAAGTAGTCTCGCCACGTGCACGCGCGCGCCCGCGCGCGCACGTGAGCCGTCTTTATTTCTATAATGTAGCTAAATAAACGCTTTAAAAAATATAGTTCATAGCTGACGTTATATCAAGAGGGTGCTTGAGCTTAACAGTTCCTTAATAATTTCACGTTGTGGTCAAATCAGCTGGATTTAACAAAGTAGGTCGACACGTGCACATCACATGCACGCGCGGGTGGGGTCGATCGGCGTTCTTTCTTTTAAATGTAGCTAAATAAAAGCTTAAAACATATATTTCATAGCTGGCTTTATACCACGAGGGTTCCTCAGGTTAACAAGTCCTTAATGTCACGTTGTGGTCAAATCTGCTGGATTTAAATTGATTTGTTTTGACTAATTCCAAACCTGTTACATGTGCTACGAAAATAAATTATTAAAAAATCGAATTTTAATTCAAATAACTCCAACAGCTTACAGTATGCACATAAACATGTAGTGATTACACTCTGTTGGTTTGAAAAATATCTGTTTTGTGGTTTCTGAGATATAAGATATAATGTGTTAAATACTAGTAGAAAAAAAACAAGCCAGGTCGACACACTTATGTCTATAAAAAATCGAATTTTAATTCAAATAACTTCAACAGCTTACAGTGTGTATATAAACATGTAGTGATTACACTGTGTTGGTTTGAAAAATATCTGCTTTGTGGTTTCTGATATATTTGATATATGTATATATATCTTATAAAATATATCTACATATAAAACTGTTTCTAGACTGAATTACCGGTAACCATGTTTTTCTTTTTTTACAGTTAAGACGAAGAAGTCAACACCAGAATTTATCAACTTTTGTCTTCTGGAGGAAGCACATGAGACAACAAGAAAAAAATCATTTAGGTGTATGCAGTATTTATTTTTGTGCTTTTTTCACTTCTTAGTTTTCATAATAAACTTTTTTTTCTTAAGTGGTCTCATTGAACAATAATTTCCTAAACATATTTTACAATGTTAAGTGTGTACAGTATAGTGTTTGTTTAAAAACATACTGGAAGTTAAGAATATTTTCCATTTGCATTTGACCTTTAAAGAATCATAAGAAAAAAGATTATTAGATTTGAACAGCCATCCATCCATCCTTCCTGATGTCGTGTCATGGGTAGTGCAGCAGCTTTTCCAAGGATGCACAGACGTCAAATACGTCAACATCAACCCATCCATCCATCCATCCTTCCTGATGTCGGGTCGTGGTGCAGCAGCTTTTCCAAGGATGCACAGACGTCAAATACGTCAACATCAACCCATCCATCCATCCATCCTTCCTGATGTCGGGTCGTGGTGCAGCAGCTTTTCCAAGGATGCACAGACGTCGCCATCAACCCCGATGAAGCTGTTCTTGGATGCCTAAACGAGTTTCCTGATCAACAAACATTTAATTATTAATACTTTGTTTTTACGTTTAAAGAAACATGCTTTTAATGTTTAACGGACAGTTTAAACCAAATTATCCATTTGCATTTGACTTTGAATTATCCCTGACAAAATATTACCGTTTAAATTTAATGAAATACAAACATTTAATATTACAGGGCCAATTGAAACCTAATTAATTCCTAATCTGTACCTTACTGTAAAAATAGTTTAACTGATTACAGGGCAGTGCAATCAATGTGTTAAGCAATCTTAACAGGAACCTTGTACATATATGAGAATAATCTTTATTATAAAGAAAGAAAATGGAAAACACAGGGGTTTAAAACAAGCTGAAAAGGCAATAAAAGTAAGATCAGAGCATTAAATAGCTCAAGGGACATTACCGCCAACAGGTGGTGAGACAAGGTCCTGCAGGGTGTTCTTCTTCTAATGTTTAGTGGTGGCTAGTAAATAGCTTGAGGTAACACTACCGCCACCACGTGGTAGGACGAGTGAGATTCTACACCCCGCCCACAGAAGGGTTGCAGTAGTGAATGGAAACAAAACCTACATGTGAGCCGAGCCGAACTGAACCAGACCTGACCAGACTGAGCCGCTCTGGGCCGGTAAGTGGAAAAGGGGCATAACTCCTCTCAGTCCTTTTGCCTGTTTGAGGGAAGACAGTAAAGTTTCCACAGGATAACAAGGCTCAGTCAGCCTGTGACACAGTGGCTTCACTGAAGTCAGAGCACCAGCCTCACTGTCACTGTGCACTCCCTCATCTCTGCACACATTTTGCTGGCCCGTGCAGCCACTTCAACATTTTTTCTCTTCCCTCGTTTCTGGTTGGGGCCCCCAGCTCCATCTCCTCTAGCCGCCCCTGTATGGCTGCTCCCTCTACACCAGCTCCTCTCACTTTTCTTTCCTGCAACCTCCACCTCCGCTTTCTCTTCCTTATCACCAGCGGCGGGTGGGGGACCGGCCGCAGCCACGCACCCCACCCCCCCAGCGGACCTGCGCGCCCCCCGCCGGCAGCGGGAGGGGACCAGCCGCGCTGATGCGTATAGATAAAATCATCCAGTTTTACATGAAACCTGACAACAGTTTTCTCCTGTGTGAGACAACGTGTTTGAAACAAAAAAAAATAAAAATTTAGGGGGCAGGGCCGGAGGCTCTGGGTGCCCCTAAAATCCCGGGGCTCCAGCCCAGGGTAGCACCTGCGAAAATCCGGGCGTGCTCCTTTACTGCAAAATGAAACCTAAACTTGAGTGATCTGCCACTGTGAACAAAATTCCCCAGATATTTAAACTCCTCCAACCTGGTGGGAGCAGTCCACCTTTTTCGTTTGAGAACTGAACAGCTCTGTAACATTGACAAGTCAGACTGTTCAGCCCCAGGGACCAGTAAAGTGTCTGTAATGCATCCAGACAAACACCAAAATTCAGCTGAAAATGTTTATTCAGGTCAGAACAGAAAGCAAGTGTATCTACACATTTGTGTAAACGCCAAAACTTTAAATTGATTCAGGAAATACAAGTTTGACTGTTTAGTAATCCAATTAGAGTATTTAAAAAAATTACGATGTATTAAGATTTTGCACTTCAGGTTCTCTTCAGAGTCTTTCAGCTCTTGCCCCCCAGGGAGTGCTTGTCAAAGAGGTACTCTGCCATCTTGTTGGTGTTGGCATGCATGCAGGTCAAGTTAGTGATGTAATCACCCAGCTTCTTGATGGCCTGCACCTGTTCATTAAGGTAGTGTGTCTCAAGGAAGTTGCACAGCTGAAAGCAAAAGATAATGTATTAACATGGAAAGACATTTTAGACAAGTGGTTTATCTGACAGTGCTAAGTTCTTACATGAGGATCTGTGCGATCAGAGGCCAGTTTGTGCAGATCCAGCAGGGCCTGGTTGACGTTTTTCTCCAGCTGCAGGGCGCACTGCATGGCCTCCAGGCCACTTCCCCACTCATCACGCTCAGGTTTCTGCAGGAAACAGGAAACAAACACTTATCATTTTGATCCAGGTTTCTACAAAGGAGTTCTTGAAATAGTCAGGAACTGAGGGTGACAAAAATCTCTTTCCAGTTTGTGCTCACCTTGACATCCTGGAGGAAGATGCGTCCTCCCCTCTTGTTCTGGAAGTCCATCAGCTTCTCAGCGTGCTCCTTCTCCTCACTACTGTTCTCCTTGAAGAAATGAGAAAAACCTGGAAGGGCCACATCATCTCTGGAGAAGTAGAAGGCCTGTTGGGAGAGACAAAAATAAAGTTTATTTGCCAGCTTAAAGTATCAAAACAAATTCCAAATTGTGCTTTAAAAAAAATAAAAACAGCCAGGAACACTGTTTTTTTTTAATAGTTATATTGAAACAACTCAGGAGTTCATTTTACCTCCAGTACAACTGGAGGGGCTGTTTTTACCCAAAAGGTGTGAGAGCAAAGTTTAAAGCCGAAGTACTTTGGTGTGTTGCTCCAACCCATTAGATGAAAAACACCTTTTAAAAGTAGCACCTTTCATTTATCTGAGTGGGGAAACTGCTGCCTACAATACTGAACTAAAGTCAAATGTCTGAGAAGTAATTCCAGCATATAAAAAGTTCCAGTCAGGTATGATGGTGTAAAGTGTGGTGTGGTTTCTTACCATGGAGGTGTAGGTGTAAGAGGCAAACAGCTCCAAGTTGACCATCTTGTTGATGGCGGCCTCGCAGTCGCGGTGGTAGTTCTGACGCACCTGAGAATCCATTTCAACTGTTGTTTCTTCTTACTAAAACAAAACTGTGCTGGCTGATGGCCTGAAAAGGTGGGACGAAGGAAGAAGGTCCGTTCAAACACTGCTGAAGCAAGAACTCCTTGAGGCTTCGTTCCCTGGAATGAATGGAGGTGAGATCTGCCTTATGCTCCATGGGTGGAGCTCATAATGACAGACACAACACTTCTTCTTGTGGTATTTATTGGCAGTTGGCAAACAACTTAATAGTGCATTACCACCACCAACTGGTAAGGAGTGTGCATCAGTACTCTAATATCTATACCAAGGGTAACCAACGTGGTGCCCGCGGGCACCCGGGTGCCCCCAAGGACCATTTGAGGTGCCCCCGGAACTGTTCTAAAAATAGCACAACTCACTACTAAGCTGCATTTAAAAGTTCATTTTATTCAGTTGTTATTCTTTTTTTGTATTTATATATATTTTAAAATATCTATCTTAAAAATATGTTCTTAAAAATATGTTTATTATAATTTTTTTTCAATTTAGGCTTTGTTATTTCCGAAGAGTTTATCAAACTGGTGCCCTTTGTATGACTCCGTACCCACGAAGTAGCTCTCAGTTTCAAAAAGGTTGGTGACCCTTGATCTATACTAATAATACTGGGAAAAATAACTAGAAAATACTATGAATATTAATTAATTCCTTCCAAATAAACCAGTTATTCAAAGAAACTAAAACATCAATGGATAACATTTATCTTCCCCCAACACGTCTGATAATTTGTATCTTATTTGAATCTTTTCTTTCGGGTGTAATTGAATAATAATGTACAGTAAGGTATTTAAACACTTACTGAGCCACCATTATTGGATGCGCAGTTTAGCAGACTTTAATCTTGCACAAACTGCCACCAAAGTGCGAGTTCTTCCTTTTTCCGATACTAAATTGTTTTTACTGTGATTAATCAGAAATGTAATTTCACACTTAGACTTCAATTTATGTTGGTCTACCAAAAAATTAGACCTTTTATTGAAACTATCACAAAAATTACATAAACATTTGTATCGATATTAGCTCTGATTTAATAACTACGTTGACAAGAATTCAAATTAAAACAAACAGACAGTTGGACCTTTCTGTTGGCACATTACTTAAAGTTTACCATGATGAAAATAAACATAAGGAGGAGTTTAAGGAGGAAAGATAAAAGATTGAAATGAAATGGTTGAATCTTATCTTGAGATGTTTAACCAGTGATAGCACCCTCTGCTCGGTTTCGGCTGGACGTCCGTCCCGTGATGAAACACTTTTACCTTCGTGAAGATGATCCTGTCTCAACTCCGGTAAATTAGTCAAGCCAGACGCGCAGGCTGCTGCGTTTTACAGGCGACCACTTTCATCTTGCCACGGTCTCGTGAAGTCTGCGTCGGCCTCCCAGAGTGATGCCTGGTTCTGGTTTTGTTCAAGATAACTTCAGAAAGAGTGTCACCGCTTGGAGCTGTGACACTCGAAGTGGTTCACAGCTGACGTGCTGTTTGAACCTTTGCTGAAGACGTGGGCCTTTGGTGCCTGGCCGGAACGTACATCAGCTTGGAGAAAAACGTCCGTGCGTCTTCCCTTCTCCCTCAGAACTCTAAAACCCAGTGAGTGCTGAGAACTGAGTCCCAGCACGGAGACAAAACAAAAACCTGCAGGTGTGAAAACAGAGCACTCTCTGTTTAAGCACAGATGAATTGTTTTTAGAACGGACGGGAGACCGAAGATTAAGTTATGTCTAGAACTTCTCCTTCGAAACAAAAACAGTTCAAACAAATACGAAGAATTGTTCATTCAACTTTAGACACATTCTGCATAGAACAGACAGTTTAAAGCACGATCATTCTGAGATGTTCTCTTAACTTTGTCATATTTAAAATATACCAGCTTAGTAAAATCATCATTGAAATGACAAAAATACTGTTTGATCAATTCTGAATTAACACACATTAAAGAGAAAGTTCAATCTGATTAATTAGTGTCCATTAATTCATAATAATTGTTAACCAAAATAGTGTTTACTCGTCTCCTTGAAGGCTTCAAGAAGGTGTAACACTGAGAGTTCCAAAGAGATGCAGAGAGGTGTCCTTGAAGGTCAAGACAGAGGCCTATATCACTACAGTCCCCCTTTTTGGAAGTCATCGCCTGTCCTTGGGGATGAGTTCCAACACGAAAGGATACCACCGAATGTCTCTGACCTCTATGTAATCCAGCAAGTGGGAAAAAAAAAATTCAAAAATATACTCCCATAATGTTTTTGGAAATTCCATACTGTTCGTAGGTAATCCCATTGCGGCAAGCTTTTAATCCTTTGGAAAACATAGTCTGTTAACCCATGGAGAACTGAGTCTGTGATCCCTTGGAAAACAAAGTCTTATAATCCACAACGGTAAATCCACAACGATGGGGGTTATTGATTTCATCAGCAAGAATGGAATTTAATCAGCATGTAGAGGGGATCCCTCGATTGAAGCAGAGGAGGCGGCCTTGGATGAAGGTTGAAGACCAACGTTGGATCAGCAGGTCCCCACATCGAAGGTTGCAGGCTGGATGGCTTCCAGTCGGTGCCACCCTGGTTCAATGTGTCATGCAATTATGTGGTTTTAGGTGGGCTTATGATTGGGATTCTACATTAGGCCTACCTATATGCACCTGGTATGTAAGCTATCATGGATTAGATCAGCTAAAATTACCAATTAAGGGGTGGATCAATGCTGTAAAAATCAGATATAGGGATCTATACCTATAGAAATGGGGAGGGCTTCTGTAACGAAGGCCTCTTCTTTCAAACTATTCCTCCATTCATTATTTAGTTTAGGTTAAACTAAAATAAAAAAATGAAACTAGTTTGGTCTAAATGTCTGTTGTCTTTTAGACGAACGACGCAAGATTTGGTAATCCCTAAAAATTTTGAAGTCTATGGCGAGACTCATCAAAATGAATAGATCTAGAATAGAAACGATCGAATCGGTTCTACCTAAATGATTGGGAGATCAGTGTAGATTATAGTACCTTACGTAGTATTAATCTACTATGACTCTTCAAAGATTGAGATCTTTAACAAAATGAACAGCATGTTGGCATAGTTAAAATCCATTTAAGTCTTCAACTTATCAACAATCAAAACCTCTTTTGGCTGGGAGTGTTCAGAAAACAATAACAACTTCAATAACACAAAAGTAGCAATTAAGCAACTAAAAAACAACGTTTCACTACGTCAAACTCACTCTGGTCGTCAGATTCCAACGTGTTTCACACAAGAAAAACAGTTCTTAGCTTTATAACCGATGTCAATTAAATCCTCCAGATTTAAACGGTTGTTAAGGTTAGTTTTTTGTTGTGGTTATTATTCTTAGCGTTTCTAAGTTCTAGTTGGAACGGTTTCTCTTCGCAACTAGTATAGTTTAAACTGTTTAGTTTATTTACTATCCTGTGCTTGGACGACCTTGTTTTCCCATGAAGTCTGTGAGTTTCCGAGCTCTTTGTCGTTTGCGGGGTTAATGAAATCTTTGTCCTTGACATGGGCCTGGCCTAACATCACCCCCCTGTGGTCATGAGGGACCAAGCACACGGGTGTGGACGTCCGTCCATGGGCACGAGTTAGGATGCCAATGTTTAGTTTAAGCTGTTCGCGCAGTTTATGGGGAACCTTGTACAGGAACCTTATAGGTCTCGGCCAACGTATCTCTGTACGTTTACCTCTTTCTGCGTAATGCAGGTGTGTCACAACTGTCGGCGCCGTCGCAGGCGTGTCTCTGTCGTTGTGATGTATGTCATTCCACTTCATGAATGAAGAGGTGCTCTTTGAGTCTGTAAGAACTATGTCATCTCTGAGTAGTTCTAGATTCAAACGCTCTTGAACCAAGGTTTCATCGAACGCTTGGCTGATAACTGAATTACCTGTCCCAGAGGACAGCACAACGTTCTCGGTGCGTGATCCTTGGACCTCTACACCGTCCTCTACCTGTGGTAGGAAGTGTGAGTCCGCCCCCTTTTTGTTTAAGGAGGGGTCCTCAAAATCAGTAACAATGAAGTCCAAGTGACTGCCAGAGTGTTGTAGACTGTCACCTTGTGGGCTCAGATGTCCTTGAACCAAGACTTCACTGACCGCTTGGCTGTTTGCCGAATTACCTGTCCCACAGGACAGTACAGCGTCCTCGGTGTGTGATCCTTGGATCTGTACACCGTCTTCTACCTGTGGTAGGAAGTGTGAGTCTGCCCCCCTTCTGTTAGAGGAGGGGTCCTCAAAATCTGTAACAATGAAGTCCAAGTGACTGTCAGCGTGTAGTAGACTGTCACCTTGTGGGCTCAGATGTCCTTGAACCAAGACTTCACTGAAAACTTGGCCGTATGCCGAATTACCTGTCCCACAGGACAGTACAGCGTCATCGGTGTGGGACTCTTGGATCTCCACACCTTCATCTACCTGTGGTAGGAAGTGGTCAGGGAGTGCTGAAGGTGTCAGCTCGCAGAGGAGGTCCTCGTGATGGGCCAGAGTCTGGTCAAATTGTTGAGTCTCCTCTGTCTCACCTGTATATGAAGGTTCACTTACCGGGCTTGTGGTCTCGGTTGGGGAATCCCATGTGACCTCAGCGGTACCTGTTGTTAGACAGTCAGCGTCCTGACCTTGGGGAGGTACCACGAATGGCAGTGGACTGCTCACTGTGGCCCACATTGTCTGATTTCCATAATTTATAATCGCTTCAAAGCGATTTATAAAATCTTGGCCGACCACAAATGGGGCCCTGAGTGAGTCAAGTTCAGACACATATACCGGGTGGTATAGTGACATCTCGCCAATCTGCATGTGAACCATGGCTATTAGGGTTGTACTCGTCTTTGCGAGGCCTTGTTGCTCACCATGAGTGTCTCTCACAAAGGGTATTTGCCTGCCAACATCGTTAGCGGCGGTCCTTAGCTCCTCAAACAGTATGGCTGACATGATAGACACGTCTGAGCCGCTAACCAGGAGCGCTTCTTGCTCTAGGACCCCTTCCAATGTGAGTGGGAGGTAAGCTCTCTTAGCTATCCCCCTTTTTATAAAGTTACACAGAAACCGTTCAGGTTTTTCCACACGTTTCTGTGTACGTGTGACTCTGTCTGTGTAATCATCGTCGCTGTCAGCATCATGATGGCAGTCTGCCACATGACCTTCAGGATGCGGATTTTCAGCAATTTGTTTGCTGTCAGCATTATGTCAGTGTTGACGTTGTTGTTGTCAACTGTGTGCACTGAGTTGTTGCAAAAGGCAGTGCTGCGCGTCGCTTCGTCAGGTGGAACAACGTTGTTTGTGTTATCATCAAGGACAACGTCACACGTTGTGTCAGCTTGGTCAACCACTGTAACATTCAAATCATTTGACAAACAACTCACAACCTCAGTCACGTTCTCGCGCGGAGGCGCCGTTTCCATAATCTGGAGCATGTGTGACTCATTGCATGTCTCGAGCGGGGCAGGGGCAGGAGGGCCGCTTCTCGGGAGCACATGTCGGGACAGACCACTTTTCAAAGGGTCACGGTACCCAGACATCAACATCTCTCGAAGTTCACCCACAGTGAGATCCATGAGAGAACTCTTTTGGTTCGATCCGGACCATCTGGGTTCATCTGGAGGGCGAACACCTACCTTGTGTGGTTCTCTGCTCCTCTCAAGGTTTTCAACCTGAGGGGCAGGGGGTTCAGAACTCCTACAGCTCGTAGCACCATGCTGATGTATGTTATTATGAAAAACCTGTGACCTCTCGCACTTTGAAGGAGAGGGAACCTCTACTACTTCCTGCGAGTGGGATGTGACCTTTTGACCTGTACAACCCTCTGATGGTATCCTAGGTTGTATTTCGGCCTCAAAAACTGACGCAGCATATTGTCTTATCACTTCCATGGAATCTTTTTTGCAATCAACCTTGAAATGAACACATTTCATTTGAAAAGGCATAAGATTCATAATGAAAAGACGTTTAAACTCCATATTTTCCTCTAGTCCAGGAATAGTTTTGCCCCCGGAGTAGACCGAGATTAGCCTGTCGTAGAATGACAGGGGACTTTCCCACTTATCCTGACGGACGTTCCTAGCAGCTAAGTAATTAGCATACGATGAGGCAGATTCCCCCTTTTTGCGGCAAGCACGGGCAGGAATCCCAAGGCCCCCATCCATCCATCTAGGATAAACAGAACAAGAGGCCTCCTCAGGTGGTTCACCTGTTTGAACGTCCATCTTTGTACTGATGTTCTGTGAAAAATCAAGTAAAGCGGGTCTCATTTCGCAGCTTGCAAATATGCAAAGTGTATGAGCTGCTCAGAAAACATCCAAGATGTTAAATGAAATAAAAATCAGTGATGTCTAGTAATTTGTCGACCTGTGACAAGGTCAAACAAAAACGGCTGTCGTTGTGAGATTTTTGTGAAAATCAAAACAAAAGAAGCCCCATGTGTGTTATTTTAAACTTGCAGTTTAAAATAAAAATAAAAACAGACAGTTTGTTTTGCACAGAATCAATGATAAAAGTGTCAGATTTTATCAACAACAGACATGTCTGTATGAAATCTGTGTAACTGTCCTGCCATCAACATTTGATTATATGTGAAAATCAAATTAAAGTGTGCTGTGAGTACAATATTCTTAAAATGTTTCCCGTTTAAAACAGGAACAGTTACCATGTACTGTACACATTACAGGAAGACTGCGTCTTCTAATGTAACCAGCAGGGGTCACAGCGCTGGAAGTGAGTTTATCACAGCGACTGTAATTTCTCTATCTGACCGCTATAGAGGCGCTGTTATCACCAGTGAGCGCAGCCGTAGCTTTCAGCCCACACAGACATCCAACACGGATGAAAAGCATCAATCAGACAGATCTAAAGCGTAACGTGATACAGCTTCAGAGCCCCAGGCTCACAAAAACGAAATCATGTGAGCAAAATCGGTTGAACTGTGAAAACCTTTTAAACTGCGTTCTAAAAGAAATAAGGTCGGTCCTCATAAAACCGGCAAAATCGGTGTCACGTGACCTGGTCACATGGCGATCGGCAGTCAACAGAGCAACAGACTCAATCCACCCATCAAAACCACAAAAACACCGCGTTTAAACAGTCTTTTCAATGACAGTAATGGACAAACAAGCCTGAAACTTGTCTGGGACAAGTAGCTGAAGTGAAAATTGACGAGGAGCGGGGCATCACCCACTGCGCATGCGTCAACACATACAGCGTAAACGACCAATCACAGCGAAGACAGAACTGTAGTTCTAAAACCCAAGTGTTCATGGGAAATTGTGTCTTCCAAACCTAACGCCACCCACTAGTGACGTGCCGTTCGAGCGGTGTGTTCACGGACCTGCGGTCGGTCGAACACTAGCGAGGAACGGACTTTTTAACGTTCTAAAACAGTCAGAAATATCGCAAAACACCGCGGTTAAGCCAGTCTTCGACGATATCACGCGCATAGAACTCAAACAACACAAATAAACTGTTAGAAATGTGTGCAAAAATGAATCTGACAACCAGAGTCTACAGAAACCAACGTTCTTGAACGCGACACACAATGGACCAATCACAGCGTTTTAAGCAGCCATCTTGTCGGTACCGTTTAGCATTAGCTCGGCTCAAAGTACTGGACTCTCTTCCACAAAATAAACGTATTTTTACACCGCAGAAAATACCGTCAATGAGCTAAAACACAACCAAGCTAACTCTCACGCCCCCAGGGGAGGCAGCACTCTAACTGTGTACAACAACGGACTTTACGTCAAACGGAACCGGAATACATCCGGTCCAAACTAGCGGAGTGGGTTTTCCCGAACCTCGGCAAACACGTTGTAACAGATTAGGTAAAAATGGAGCAGCAAATGTGTGACACAGCTTCAACAGAAAATCGCAGATGTAATAGAATGAAACAGGATCGTGACTCGGCGGTCACAACAATGAAAGATGCATGCAGCCTCGTGACACGTAATGAAACGTCTCACAAGCACAGACAAAACATTTATCACGCACCCGCTCCAAGCATACGCTCAAATGTGAATGAAAAATAATTCTAACGGGAAAATAATCCAGACAATGCCACAATTAGCAACTCCCGGACACTCACCAGCCAAAACTATTCTTATAAGCCCAAAACCAGGATGCAAACTAATGCCAACAAACACCGTTAACAAAAATAAGCTACACCAAACAACTTAATAAACGTTCCAGGAACTCGGACGAGCCACCAATTGTAATTGAATAATAATGTACAGTAAGGTATTTAAACACTTACTGAGCCACCATTATTGGATGCGCAGTTTAGCAGACTTTAATCTTGCACAAACTGCCACCAAAGTGCGAGTTCTTCCTTTTTCCGATACTAAATTGTTTTTACTGTGATTAATCAGAAATGTAATTTCACACTTAGACTTCAATTTATGTTGGTCTACCAAAAAATTAGACCTTTTATTGAAACTATCACAAAAATTACATAAACATTTGTATCGATATTAGCTCTGATTTAATAACTAC
>JBBPBX010088501.1:0-14483 GCA_038048925.1 Garcialebias charrua
TCTTTGTTTTGAAATTTCTCCAAATTAATGAGAGATGTTTGTTTGAATCAATAAGACGGTATTCATTATAGTGTATGCAAATAAATGCTTTCTTAGCGTTGAGTTACTTCACTAAAACAGCTTCCTGGGTTTATTCCAGTAATCTATAAACAAGTCTTTACTTCATTCAGTACCTTTTTATTTATTTTAGGTTTTACCTTCAATGAAAAATGTTGTAAGTTAAAGCCTTTGTGGCCGTGTTAACTTAATAGACTTATCTTTTAAAACAATTACTATTAAACCACGCTTAATTTTTCTGTCTTTCACTCAAACGCCTTCTTAAAGATTTCAAATAAATGCAATGTTCACACTAAAATGTTAGCAGATTTTGTTTTATTTTGCTCCAAGAGAATGTATTTCAGATTCAGTAAAACTGTTTGAGTTGCCGCAGTTATCTGGATTGAAAAATGTAATTTTGTTAAATAAACTGGAGTCATTAATTGTACACAGAAAAACGTTAAAAATGCCATTTTTAACTAAAAGTGTGCAGTTGTGCACACCAATTCTGTTTAAAATTCAGAGATGTGAAGAGCTTAATGTGGAAATGCTCTGTTCTCCATCATTTTTTTTTTTTTTTTTTTTTGAAAATCAAATAAAAAATGCCCTTTTGAGTGTTATTTTAAATCTCTTCAGTATTTAAAATGAGCATAAATTGTTTGTCTGTACCTCTGTTATTCTAAAATTTGTATTTAGAATAAACAGGAGTTTTTGTTTGTGTACAGAACAATTTTAAAAGCTGGTAATTCACCATAAAAATGCTGACTTCTCATGATGTATTTGAGAAAACTCATCTGTCAACGTCTTTTAACCAACAGGGGGCAGCTTCGAGTCTTAATTTTATCACGTGGAGACTGATTTATTTCATTCAGTATTTAAACTAAAAACAACCTTTTCAGAATTAGTTTCTAGTGTGTCAGTGATAAACGCTCGAACCACGTTCTTGTCAGAGACAAATCTATGTTGTTAGACAGTTTAGATGGCTTTAAATGAGTGTTTAAACTCTCAGTGAAATCTCAGTCTGTCCTGTGAGTTTGTGAACTGCTTGTCACCCGAAAGTGCACCTGGAAATGACGACACAAGTAGGCGGGTCGACGCAGTGCATCACCAGCTTCCGTTGAGCGAGGCGGAGCTCGCTAAACAGATACGTGACGTCAACCAATCAATCACAGCGTTTGTAGTTCATTCCCAAGCGTTCATGGTAAATGAAGTTTTCTTACCTTCGCCCAATGCAGTACCGGAAATGACGACAAAGTGGGTTGTTCGCAACAGCGTGCGTTCCCAAATCAGCGAATCAGCGTTCGCTACGAGAGTGATTGACAGTTCACAGCTCTCGTTCATCCAATCACAGCTCATAAACAGACATGCGGACACGTCTTTTTAACGTTAGCTTGCACAGCAGACCACAACTTTATAGACTCTTAAAACAACTCAAACGCTACAAATTAACTTCCCAAAATTCTGAAACATGCGGCGAACACACCTAGACAGGCCAACTTAGTTACGCTCAGTAACACAGCACTGCAGCTGTTGAACAAACACGGACTCTCTCGGAGCCGCGTTCAAGGTCGGTTCCGTCCACTTTAAGGGAGCAGAACTCGGGTTTCAGAACCACTATCCGACACCGTTCTAACAGTTATATGCTTCTTTGACCTGCTCTAACATGTAAAATACCACAACAGCAATCTTGTAGATGTTAAATTAGCTTTCAGGCTTTTGACTCGGCGGTCAAACAAAGCTTTGTACAGGAGTCTGCGTGAACTGGACCGAACAGGACCAGAACCCCCACAGACCACGGCTGACAAAACTTCACCTGAATGCTTCCAACAGCGTCTAACAGAGTTGAAACGATAATAATCTCACAGCTTCAAATGATAAAAACATGCAGAATCTGCCTGCTTTGAACACTTCCAGCCAAAATCATTATCCTCAGAGTTTAAAACTTGGATCCTCTTATGCAAACATGACGTTACAGTTCATGAGAGACCACAGATATCAATAAACTTTCAGAACCACGTACGAGGCCACCAGATGTAAAGGATTATGAGGAGGTCAATATTAATACTGACCTCTTTACCTTAATTAATTTACTTATTCAGATTGAATAGTAAATTCACGGATTCTTTTCTTTTTCAGTTTATCCAATATTTCTGTGATCTTTATGATGGATACATAAACAGAGCTATAGAGTGACAATGGACACGTTAACTTAGCTTGATATGTCAAAGAGACACTATCATTTATTTAAAATGAATCAACTAAATTAACACCATTACACTTGATTGACAGGATTTCACTTTCTTGTAATTTAAAACGTCAGCACACTTAAATTTAACACAACAGACTTCAATATTGGATGTTAACATATTTAGTCTGTGGGCTCTTCAGCTTAAAATAGTTTCCAGCTTAGATTGAGAGGGGAAAGAGTAGGAGGAGAGATTTAAGAAGAATTGGGAGGTTAAGAGAGGAAGTTTATCTTGCATTTATGAAACCAGATGACACTCTTCCGTACGCGTCCAGCTAAGATATCATCACACCTCCAGCAAGCAAACAGCTGCTCCTTTACCTTAAGACGTCCGCCTTGGTTCTGGTAAAGAGCTGTGGTCAACTTTAGACTGACGAGTCGTCGGTCCCGCAAGTCCAAGCTGGACTCCACGCGTGTTTACCTTGTCGGTGTCGGTGATACTCGCTTTCGTCGGCAGAAGTCGTGACAGTCGTGGCTTCTTGGCTCAAGATAATTTATTCCAGGAAGGAATAACAAAGTTTTTGAGCTTACGCTCGTTCGAAGTGGACCCATAACAACATGTTATCAGTCCCAGCTGGATGACGAGTCCTTAGCGCGTGACTGGTGGTCATTCAGCTCTTTGGGAAAAGTTCACATCTCTTTGAAGTTCCCAGCAAACTCTGAGGAACCTGCTGGTTCCTTCCAAACTCTTGCAGACTCTGTCCGACTCTTGCGTTTCAGCAACAGCTTAGAACTTAAAGCAGGATCAAAGAGAGGAGTGAGCTTGTGTTATCGCGACCCAAGGTTACAGCCAGAGCAGAGGGAGATTTGTTTAGGAAAAGACAGAGAAGCTGGAGCCTTGTTCATGAAAAACAACGGATTACTGTCTTCTGACTTTCTAAACAAAACCGTCCGGTCTCTGTGACCCGAGACTTCACCTTTAACACAGCAGTGAACACAGTAATACTCTTACAGAATAACACAGCTTAAAAGCACACATCATGAAAATGACAAAAGTTATTCTTTTGATCACATCAGCCTAAAATCAAAGATAGAAATAGTCTCTTTTGGTGACTATATTTATCAGATTACAGCTAAATGAATGATCTTGTAGTAAATGTCTTGCTTTACTGAGAGGTCAGTAAAGGTCATCACTGGACAGTTCAAGAACCTTAGTTTGACCCTGGGTAGGTCCACTACACTCCCGTCTACAGCAGAGACTGTACTTTTTACGCAGACTCAGAGTCTTTGGGGTTAACAAGAAGCTCATGTTTTTATTCTATCAGGCCGTACTGGAAAGCATCATTAGGTTTGGGATGTCAGCGTGGTATGGCATGGTACAAACTGCAATGAAGGTGATAGGAAGAACTGATAACTTCTCCCTGCAGTCTATCTATGATGAGTCTGTCCTCAGACTAGCACGGAGGGTACTGTCTGACCCCGCTCACATCCTGAACTCACAATACGAACTGTTACCATCTGGCAAACGGTTTAGAGTCCCTGCTTTTAGACTTAACCGATTTAAAAATTCTTTTATCCCCACATCGATCAGATTGTTAAATAAAGTAGGTATATAGTAAGTTTTCCATGATGCTGCTGATGCTCTGGTCTGATTGTTGTTTCATTTACTACTGGATGTATGTGGGAATGTGCAATATGTGTTTTTATTGAGCATTGAATTGTCTTATTGAGCAATGTGTGTTTTTAAAAGCAATGTGTTTTTAACTGAGCAATAGGTTTTTATTTTATATGCTTTTAAATTTGTATTGTGTTCATGTGACTGTATTGTTGGTAGAAGTGTTGTTTAGCGTACGATGTCCAAGACAAATTTCCCCTTGGGGACAATAAAGTATATATCTATCTATCTACTCACCCAGACCCCCTTACCTGCGTTCCCGGACACGGACTCTTCTATCCCTGCTCTGTTTGAACTGTGCCACAGAGCAACAGACACACTACAAGTGCCTTGGCCTGAACCCCCTCCTCGCCAACTGGCCCCAAATTCTTCAGGAACAAAACCAACTCTCCCCAGCAGGGCTTGCCGGGCCTCGGCATCTCTCCTCGAGAAATGCTACAGGGCTCAGGGACTCGCGACGTGCGCCATGAACGCTTCCGCGCTGATGCAAGCCTACCTGGCAGAAAAGCTGCAGTAGCTTCAAGTGGCAACGGACAAGCAGGCGGCTGCGGAATTGCTGGAGGAAGCCTGCAGAACAACTGACTTTGTGCTCCGAATGATGGTGATTGCTGCGGTTGCTCAGGGCAGAGGGATGGCGGAAGTGGTCATTGCGACCCGCCATCTCTGGATGACACTGACGGACTTACCGAGGGACAAAAGGTGCCTTTTCTCCATCACTCGATACAGCCGGAAGGGCTGTTTGGAAAAGCCTTTGGAACGGATTCAAACGAAACTGGACCAAAGACGCAAACAGGCAGAGGCTCTCCGGGTGGGCATCCCCGTAGAAGCTTCGCCCCCCCCAAGAGAAAATGCGGGGGGAAGACCTGCCCAGTCCAGGCACCACTCGACGACGCGTGCCCCACCGCAAAAGCGGCCAGCGTACGAGGAGGAGCCCAGGCAGAGACCCCCGTCGGGCCCTCCTCGTACCGAGCACGCCTGGAGCAAGAACAGGTTTGTCCCTCGCCAAATGTCCAAACACAGGGCCTCTTCGGCGAATCGCGATGACAGACAGGAACGGGCCTGATGAACCAAGCTCACGTTTCCATGGTACACGGTCACCCACCCACGCGGTAACGGGAATGATCCGCCTAAACCTAGACTTTATTTGTAACACAGTACAAAAAGCTGGTTTATTTTCAGCATGTACCAATCATGCCCTCTCTGCTGTGAGTGACTTAAAAGCATATATGTCATGTCACGTAAGCACAAATAAAATCATGAAACAGCAATTCTCTGTTTTACTGACTCAAAAAAAAAACAAAAAAAAAAAAACACAACTTCTCCCAACAAAGCAGGTCCTTCTCACCTGCATGCCGTCATAAAGGGAGGGGTTTTTCTCCCCCCCTCCCTCACGGCCCACGGGGTGTTAGAATATTTAATAAACCCTGGTAGACTGCTTCTGTTTCATCTGCGGTGAGCAGACATAGTGGCGTCTGTAAACACCCTCCTTGCCCCTTACAGAGGCAGGTGAGGAGGGTCACGTGTTTAGGCTCTCGCCCCAAAGGCGAGACAGCCAATACACCAAACAGACGGGCACGTGACGTGGCCGTAGCTCAAGGAGCCGAGTCGACAACAACACTCGACGGGGGGGCTGCTTTAGGCGCCCTCACACAGCTTAAAGCTTCACACCTTCATGGAAGCTGTGTTCAGCTGGCTGTAGACAAAAACAAGTCTGAGCGTAATCAGATTCATCTTCCTGTTGCTCGAAGGGAACTGCACTCTTTATCACCAAGACTGAAAGGAACCCCCCCACGCTTTTGTGTGGCGGATGCTCCTTTGTTATTAACGAGAGACACGCAAAATCCATGTAGCAGTCAGGTAGCACGTGATCTGCCTCTACGTGCTGATCCAAAGCCGTCTTTAAAATTAATTTGGGATCCGGTCAGTTTGCCTGGCACCAGAGCTTCATTGAAGTCAAGGGCCAATGGTCTCGGCAACTCCACTAAAAGGACTGGAGTAAGGAGGTCTGCTCGCCTACGTGGACTGCAGCCCCATAATTTGGAGGAGGATAAGAATAATTCTCCTCCAAAACTGTCTAATGGAGATGACAGGTTGTACCGTCCTCAATTATCCCTGAGCAGGACAACTCAGGGACAACCTGCCTCCTCCCAAACCTGGTGGACAACCAGGGGCTGTTGGCTTCTGGTTCACCAGAGGAGGCGCTGCGGCTACCTAGGCCAAAAACTGCCAAAAGTCTCAGCTTGTCAGCTGAAAGAAATAGGCTGATGGCGGCAGGCCTGCCGAAAAACGTGGTATTAACCATACAGAATGCTCGTGCAGGGTCAACACAATCTTTATACGCTCAAAAATGGCGTATCTTCGAGGCCTGGTGCTCAGAAAGAAATATTATTTCTTAAGCATGCAACCTGGTCCAAATCCTGACCTTCCTTCAGGATATCTTGGAGAAGGGTCGTTCTCATTCAACGATTAAAATCTTCCTTTCAGCTATTTCTGCTCGTCATGAAGGCTGGGGAAACAGGACAGCACGTCTTGACGTCCTGAATAATCTTATTATTATCACAAGATTTATGAAGGGTGTTCTTCGATCTAAACCACCCAGCAGGATCCTGACTCCTGGTTGGGACCTCGGTTTGGTCTTGGGAGCTCTATGCGACCCCACATTCGAGCCATTGAGTGATACTACGATATATCTACTATCTTATAAAACGGCCTTACTCCTGGCACTTTGCTCGGCGAAGCGCGTGGGTGACCTCCACGCATTATCTGTACATCCAATGTGTACCAGATTCGCTCCAGACGGGTCAAAGGTCACACTGACGCCTAATCCCGCATACACCCACAAGGTCTGGACCCTGAACTATAGGAGTCTAGACTTTGATATCTCCTCTTTTCCACCTGCCTCTGTCCTGAACCAGGATCAGGAAAGGCTACAGGCTCTCTGCCCAGTGAGGGCTTTACACACCTACATGCAAAGAACAGCCGAATGGAGAAGAACAAACCAACTGTTTATCTGCTTTGAAGCACCTGCTACCGGGAGAGCCCTATCAAAACAATGCCTCTCACACTGGGTGACTGAGGCCATTAAGAGGGCCTACAGTAGTAAAGGTCAGCAGGCACCCTCTGGAGTGCACGCCCACTCCACTAGGGGCCTTGCCACTTCCTGGTCATTGTTCAAGGGTGTACCAGTTGCAGACATCTGCGCTGCTGCGAATTGGAGCTCCTTGAATACTTTTGCAAGGCATTACAGTTTGGATGTTACTGCAGGTGACGTCACTCAGGCTGTTCTTTCTAACATTCAGTAGAAAGTAGCCTTGGGATGCCTACTGATCAGAGGCAGACGTTCACTCTAGCATGCATTTTACTGAGCATTTCAAGGGCGTGAATGGATTACGTTCCCATAGCAAGTATGTTGCACCGAGAGAACATGACTGAAAGGGAACTGAAAGTTATGCACCATAACTCATGTTCCCTGAAGGAAGGGAACGAGGTGCAACATAACTGGCCCTTTTCAATGCTGAAAGCTCGGTGAAGTGCACTTTTCAAGAGGAAGATGGAGGGGCGCACGCCGCTTAAGTAACCAGAGGGCGGGGCCTCTGGCGCGGCGGTGACTCCCCTAGCCGTAAAGGCGTGAGTGTATTCCTTCAGGTAATCGCGCGGGGGCGCAATTCCCATAGCAAGTATGTTGCACCTTGTTCCCTTCCTTCAGGGAACATGAGTTATGGTGCATAACTTTCAGTTTCCAGGTATAGAGTTCAATAAATGAACTGTGCAGTTTTAATGCATTTGCACAAATGCTCTACATAAATCAGAGAAAGAAGTCCAGCTTGACCACCAACGTTTTAAGTTTTGACCTTTTTATTATTGCATAGAAATACTTAACACTCATTTGGGATTTCTTCAGATATTCACAAGTCATAGGTGCGAAGATATGTGGTGGTATGTATCCTATAATTAATTTAACCTTTATTTATACACTGATGCATGCTCAATAATCCAGGTAGAAAAATCCAAAAAAAGTTAAGTCTGGTTTTGAATGTTCAGAGGACCAGACTTAACTTTTTTGGACTTTAGTTATACAGGCTAATCTCAGAGTCACGAGGACTCATTTTCAAGCGAGACCTGTGAAAATAAAAGCTGCAGTAGGTAGCTGTAAGACCTGGGGTACTTCCACCAGGACTATCCAGATAAGTTTGCTAGTATAATCATGTAAATCAGAAGTCAAAGGAAAGGATTATAAAACTGTGTTTATATAAGTTGCCATAAAAGTTTAGAAAAAAAATATTTTTTCAATCTCCTTGGGATTTTTTCCTGCTTAGACTAGCCGTTACTTCATCCGCTTGGTTAGAATTACAGGTGTCCCTAATAGTTCACAGTTTGACTTTCGCAAATGCACTTTTCTGCAAGTTTTCAATGTAAGATTATACAGTACACGACACACGATTGGCTAATTGATGGAAGGGGACCAAACAGAGCATTATACTGAGGGGCAAGCTAGCCATCGGGAGCACTGGGACATTTCCTGGTGGCCTGGTCCGCTCAATGATTGCTGAGTGGCTCCCTTGTTGTGTGTCTCTGCTCTGCTGTGATAGGGGGCAGGGTGGGGTCTGTCTTTCTCCATCGCTACTGACCATCGGGAGTACCGGGAAATGTCCCGGTGCTTCTGATGGCCAGTCTGCCCCTGGGCACCGATTTGCTCAGTAGCCATAGTATCAGTCTATCTGCTACCTTTCACTGTGCTCTTTTAGAGCATTTAGAGAGTTTAGAACATTGTTAAGAACATTGCAAGAGTGCAAGAGTGTAGGAAGGGTTAGTACATGCATCAGGGAACTTCACCACTTGTATCAGGGTACTTCACCACTTGCTTCTGCCGAGGACAGACGCTCCCCCTCCCACGCTGCTTTGCTTTGCTGCTCTGTCTGTCTGTGAAACTGCTTCTGAGCCTCTCTTGCATATCTTCCGAACAAAAAACTATGGACTTATTTGGCTAGTTGGTCCCTCTACACAATTTGATAACATTTCTTCAAAGAGAAGACAGGCTTTAGGTGAGCCAATTTGCCCTGTTGGCATGCATGCAGCTGGATATCTCATCTACTTGAAGACGTGATGAAGTATCTATCTCTGCTGTCATCTGTGGATCTAAAGGCTGCATATTTAATTGGATTTACAATAACTGGTTCCTGCTTTTTGGATTCAGCTGGTTGCTGGTTTTATCTACAATTAAGGAAGTCGTCGGCAGAAAATTGAGACCCAAACATGCTGCTTGCCTTTGTGATGGCTTGGTTCTTGCCTGTGTACCCAGACTCAGTTGCCTTGGGCAGAATGGATCAGATCTTGGGGATTTTTACACCGTTATGTTCCATCGGTGTGTGGCCACATAATTTGGACATTTTCGGAACCATTTTTGGACCAACACAGACTCTAGGTAGATGTCATTGTGTTCTGCCTGTACCCAAAACAACTGTGTGTTATCTGAGTATGACTCCCCCGGCTGACGAAGGCCACCTTATCTGAATACGCCTGGAGGACATGTGATCTGACGCTCACCCCCACCCATCGGGGAACTCCACCGTCAACCAGAGTGAACTAGCTGAAAAACATTCTGTCATAATTTCAGGACTCTTGGATTCTCATTAGCGTTGACCTTGGCCATTACCCGGCATCCTAGGGGCGGCCGTGGTGTAGTGGTAATGGCAGTCGTCCCCCGATCGGAAAATTGGAGGTTCGAATCCCGGTTTCCCACACCATGTGTCATTGTTTCCCTGGGCAAGACACTTAACCCCGAGTTGCTCCCGGTAGGACTGGCTGGCGCCTTGCATGGCAGTCTACCACTACCGGTGTATGAATGTGTGTATGAATGGGTGGATGTCTGGTGCTGTAAAGCGTTTTGGGGACCCTCACAGGGGGCTGGAAAGCACTATATAAGTAAGCTCCATTTACCATTTGCCATCCTCGAGAATGTTTATGGAACTCATCGGAGGGAGATGGCTGATTATTCCATCCTTATCAGAACCCTTACAGTGCCCTCGAGAGCTTCTATGAACATTGCTCATCGTTCTCGGTGTCTCCCCCCCTCTGCAGAATGTCTACGTCACTATGTGCTTATTTGTGCAAGGTGTTTTTTAATAATAAAAAAATTCTCGGGCAAGAAGAAAGATTTAGGAATCTTAAGAAAGATAGGAATTCTTTCGCCTACATTTCCTAATGTGTCTAATTTCATTATTTTTCTGTGTATAAGCAGATCTCAATTGTAAATGAGTTTTTGAGGCTCAATGTGACTTCTCTGTCTAAATAAAGGTTGAATGAATGAATGTAAATACTAAAATAAATATAACATCCGTACTTTGCGGATTTTCACCAATCGCAGGGGTGTCTGGAACGTAACCCCCCTGATAAGTGAGGGACTACTGTAAACTGTTTCTCCAACGTGAGACTGTTCATCCATCATCCATCTACACATGTAAGATGCTACTTTTTAGTAGCCTCTCCACAGAACCCCATCTCAAAAGGTCTAACCAATCCCTTTAAGTGTTGATTGATGAGAAGAGAAGGCCGTCTTCCCAGCATCCATTATCTGAGCATTATTTAAAGCTCTCGCTCCAACATTGATGTTTTAATCTAATGTGAATTGCTGACCTTGAAAGTCTCGACTGTATTTGATATTTCAAAAATCTAACAGCTTTTAGTCTTGACAAAAAGCACCCCTCTCATCCGGCATGCAGTAGTGGACTTGAACCAGCACTGCTCACCCCCCACAGATGCCTGGTATGATGTTTGACAGATTTCTCCCTCTCCAGCTAGGCTCACAGTAAATGTCCATCTGGCGGCTTCCCATGGGTACTTATTATTCTCAGCTAGCCAGGGGTTTTCTTTTTTTTTTTCCTTCTTTCTTTTTCCTGAGCAGTCAGTCAGCTCCTGCCTCAAAGAGTTGATAGCCGGACCAGAACAGCTCACAGAAACTCCACCAAACTAGTCAAATCATTTTAGTGTGGAGAGTTTTCAGTTACACAAGGTGTCTCCCAATGCTTTTCACAGTAAGATAAATCAAGTGCACTGAGAGAAAAGAGCTTTAGTAGCATCTAGATTTGGTTTCCTATTTTTAGACAATCCACCAGCTCTACCTTAGAATGAGGCAATTGATTTTTCCCTCATGAGCAGATGCTCGTAACCATCGGTGCTGATATCCTGCTCTGACACCCTGCTACAGTCGAGTCAGTCGTGCTGTTGACCTCTATCACATCCCCGCCACCTGCTGAGTGTCTCTGAAAACAGTCTGACAAAACATTGAATGCAGCACTTGTCCTGGCACACAGTGGTTAAAACATTTCACATATTCCGTCTAACCCCGATGATCTGCTGTCTGCCGCATGCACCGCTGCTTCAATTCATGTTTTCCTTTCACAACAAAGTGCCAAAAAAAAATAAAGAGAAAACTGGTGCTATTTGATAAATATGAGAAAAGAAAACGAGGAGGCTCTGGTGATCACGACCCATACAGGTAGAGGAACTTCTGGGACCAGAAGCATGAATTATGTCCTGCATGTAACACATTAACAAGTATTTATTGAAGAATAAGTGCACCTCACACACTCTTTAGACTGAGGCTCATCATCAACATTTGCACAAGAGACAATATTTTCTTAGCACTCAGTCGTGTTTCTGGTAGTTGTTGACAGTAGGGATGGGGCAGATCCGATCCAGTATCGGTATCGGTATCCGATACCAGCATAATTTAAGTATCGGATATCGGATCCAACCTGCCGATATTTCCGATCCAGCTTCAAAGAGCACTTGTGTTCCATCATATTCTGTGACTGCCGTCTTAACATTGTGTGAGTTAAAACCAATGAAGACACTCTTGAGCCTTACAACAGGAAACTCACAAACTTTAACAGTATAGTCTTTATAGTATAGAAAACATTCCAAAATACACATAACTTTATAGTCTCAGCACAAAAATTTCATTATACAGATTCACATACCTGAACAGTATCGGATCGGGAAAGTATCGGTATCGGTAGATACCCAGTTCTTAAAGGTGAAGTCTGCAGTTTCTGTAGAACATCAGCACTTAGAAAAAATTTCAACAAGCAAAGCATTCTGATCCCTCCCCCTCAGAGCCATATATGGCTCTGCCCCCTTGTGGTCTGTTAAAATTCAAATTCAAGCTCTGTTTTTATTGGCTGATTCAAATTCAAGCTCGGTTTTTATTGGCTGGTTACAAACTTTGTTTTTATTGGCTGGAAAATGGCGGGTCACTTTTTCTTTTTAGAAATGCTTATTTACCACCTGGAGAAGCAAGGGGACAATATTTTTTTAAAGTTTTTTTCAGAGATTACCTCTCTAACATCAATCTAGTGACAGAGTGAAGAAATATGTTAAAAATATATTGTTAGAAAAGTTACATATAGCAGCTTTAAGTATTGGTATCGGATCGGAAGTGAGAAATGTGGATCGGTGCATCCCTAGTTGACAGACATTTCTGTTTAAATTAACTAAAATCGCATTTTGCTCTACTGTACTAACAAACTAAATCAACAAAATGACGACACAGGAAATTAGATTCAAAGGCTTAAGGTATACAAGACGGTAGTGAGACCAGCTATGTTGTGTGGTCTGGAGACAGAGACCAGTGTTTCCACTACCATTATACACGTAGTCCCCGACTTACGAGCAAGTTCCGTTCCTCCGAGGCGCTCGTAAAGCGAAAATTCGTAACTTGGAACGGCCGCCACGTGTCTCGTAAGTCCGGAATTTCGCTCGTAAGTTGGAACGGTTTTGCTAGCGCGACTACAAACACTCGTTTTTCATCGAAAAACTGCTTACGAGTGCATAAAAATGATCGGAAACGTGTGTCCACATGTTTAGCTAACGAACTGTGGTGAAAAAACACAGAAAAACTCTGTATTTTTTGCGTTTTTTCCAAAAATTCGCCAGCTCGTAAGTCCGGAACCTCGTAGGTCAGAGCGCTCGTAAGTCGGGGACTACCTGTATAGGCAGGGTGCCCCGCCTACCCAACGCTCCAACCACCTCTCGGCACTGACGTAATGCTAAACTAGCAGCTCGCAATGCAGGTGCACCAGCTAAAAACCTAAAAGCAACCTCTTCCCTCATGCTGAACACTCACGCTGACAAAAAATAAATAAATAATAAACTGTTGAAAAACACAAAATTTGACTTAAAAAAATTAAATGTTCAAAATATGACAGATTAATATTTTATTTTAAGTAATTAATTTGTTTCTGTTTTTTTTTATCAGAAAATTTCAGAAAATTTTATCAGAGAGTTTGCTGGGAACGCCTGGCAGAATGAGCCGTCAGAGAGATCTTCATTTCACACCTCTGAGAGAGCTTTAACCATACCCCAGCTGAGGTGGGGGACATTGAGTCCAAGTTGACTCTGTTTCGCGTCTCGCTTGTTGAGGTAGCTGCCTTGAGCTGTGGCCGCAAGGTTGTTGGTGCTTCTTTCGGTGGCCATCCATGAACTCAGTGGTGGACACCCCAGGTTAGGGAGGCTGTCAATATGAAGTCCTATCAGTCCTTGTTGGCTAGTTGGACTCCGAAGGCAGCTGAGGGGTACTGGAGGGCCAAGCAGTCCACAGCCTTGGCTGTTGCTGAGGCAAAAGCCCTATGTTCATAAGCTCTGGGTAGTGACTGAAATAATGAGATCACAGATACAGGCGGTTGAAATGAGTTTCCTCTGCAGGGTAGCTGGACTCTCCCTTAGAGATAGGGTGATAAGTTCAGTTGTCCGGGAGACTCAGTAGAACAGCTACTCCTCCACATTGAAAGGAGCCTGTTGAGGTGATTCGGGTATCTGGTAAAGATGCTCCCTGGGCGCCTCCCTAGGGAGCTGCTTCAGGCATGTCCGACTGGGAGGAGACCCTGGGGAAGACCCAGGACATGCTGAAGAGACTCTGTCTCTCGGTTGGCCTGGGAATGCATTGGAATCCTCCCAGAAGAGCTGGAAGAGGTGGCTGTGGAAAGAGATGTCTGGGCCTCCCAGTTCAAGCTGCTGCCCCCATGACTCCACTTCGGAATAAGCAGAAGATAATGGATGGATGGATGGAAGTCTGCACCTTTGCAATTTCTTTCATTGTTCCAAATGTCTTAACAATTTTCATATCCAGAGTTTTAAGAAAATCGCTGAGTCTGCATATATTAACATCAGGTTTGTGCCTGTTCTAAAAAGTTCACATCTAAGAGAGATAAAAGGAACCTCATGGAGAGCTTTTTAAACAACACTAATGCATGTTTCAGCCACATATTTACTTTGGTTCCATTCCTTTTTGACATTGCAAAATGGACAGCAAAATTGTTTCTCAGAAGAGATAGTTGGCAGATCATACGAGGTTAAGTTTTAGTGAACCTTCCCTCGAAAGCACCACAGGGTTTGGAATAGAGATCAATGGTGTGTTTAGTCATTGGACCAGATAGCATTTTATGCATCTGGTTACTTAAATCTGATTACCATACCAGTTATTTAGCTTTTTAAGTCAGAGAAGGAATGTTTAGGTTAATCACAAATTAGAAAATACTTTTGAGTTGCTGTCAGTGCAAGACATGACATAATCTAGGAATAAAATAATTT
>JBBPBX010088503.1:0-14482 GCA_038048925.1 Garcialebias charrua
TGAGTTGTTATAAAATCTTCTGACATAAGACATATTTTGGTGAAGATTCTCAGTCATCCAACACATTATAAAATTTACAAACGTCATTGAATACAGAAACAACTGGACTTTATTTGTAACAGAAATATTTACAAATAAAGTCCTGTTGTTTCTGTATCTAACACCTTTTATTGATTTTATGACATAACACGTTTAAAACTAAGTCCAGTTTATACAACACCATACCCCGGAATACTGTTAAGTAGTTTCATGTAAAAAGCTTTGAGAATAATAATTTTTAAGTAAGATACCACACAGGCCTTCCATCTTTCCTCATGTTGATGTGTATTTCATCATGTAACGTCGTATGACATAAGATGTGTAAAACTGTTCAGTTTACACAATATCTGTCTTTATGCTCACGTGAGTGACACAACAGATGCGCACAAGTTTGAAAGGGCACATGCAACAGTCGCAATTTTGTCAACCACTGGCAAGCCATCATCATTTTTAATCAAGTAATCTATTGGCAGACGAGCTTGAAGCATAGTGTATTTGTTCCTAACCAGCCCAATTACCCGCTCGACATGTATGCGAACATGTGCTATCTTCCGTGTGGTTTCCACATCAACTGCTGACAGTTGTGCTTTACCTTTGGTGAAACTTGGGATGTTCACCTGTGCACAGAATGTTTCCACACTGTCCTGTATGTTGAAACCACGATCAGCTAGTATGAGGTCACCTGGAAGTAGTTTCAACAGCAAACCACAGTTTTCAGTTATCAACTTGTCACTACACCTGCCACCCCATGCTTCGGACAGAAAAGACACTGAACCCTGCGGGGTGATGCCTATTAAAAATTTCACAGTGTTTGAATGTTTATAGTTTGACCACGTTTCTGCACGTGCCAGTAAGTTTTTAGGCCTCTGAATAAAAACTTCAAAGCAGTCAATTATAACAACGGTTCTTTGTCCAAAATGTTTTCTAAATTCCAGAGGCATGGTTCTCCTCAGTTCATCACGCTGTGGCCAATACAGCACCTTTTTAAGACGTGTATATAAAATGTGGATGACACACAGAAATGTCCTGGAAACCGTTGAGGTAGAAGTTTGAAAGCGAAACGCCAAGTCTTGCACCGGGCAGTTTAGTTTAAGACGTATCAGGGTCATCACAAATCGTTCGAATTCACCTAAATGAGTTTTTAATTTAGGAACTGGTAGGTATGCCTTTACACAATCAAATAAACTCATCAACATGAGAAATGATGGGAAGCCTGTGTAGTACCTTACTTTAAAGTTATTATTCTCAAAGCTTTTTTCATTAAATTGAAAATTATTTAGCTGATCTTGTAATGTAATATTTTCTGTTCTTAATGACTGCAGTTCAAACTGAACCTGACTTTCAGTAGCAGGTGTATGTTCTGTGCAGTCATTTGCACCCTCTTGCAGCTGCTGCACCGTGTCACACGCTGGAACTGCTTCCTCATCTTCAGGTTGGTCCATTGGTGTTGCCAAAACCTCAGGTTCAGAGACTGCGCCGAGGTCGAGGAGAGCCTGCGCACACTGGAGCTGGTCCTTTGAGCGAACTCTGTCTTTCACTCGTCTGTACCTATAATTAACATAAACATAAATATTTACTTGTAGTCGGAAATTTCAGAGAGAAAAGCGGGTTTCAATTTTATAGTCAGTTTGGAAGGAATTTTCATTATTTTTTCATTTTGTTAGCAAAAACGAACATAGTTGAATGATAAAATATATATCTTCTATGTTTTCAGGCAAATTTGTAAGATGATGTCAGTGGACCTTTAAAGATGACTTGTATATAAAAATATATTAACAAGAGTAATACTATTTTTATAATTACTATTATAATTTATAAAAATGATTTTATTTTTTATACCTGTTCAGCTTTGACTCTGTTCTTTGAAGTTCCCTTGCAGACTTTCTGGGAGTATGAGCAGCGTTCAACTTCAATGTAGGAGCCCTGTCTGGATTTGATTTGTCGTACATGTGTGCAGCCCGTCCTGAACAGCAAAAAAACAATTAGACACAAGCAATTATTCAAATGTATACAGTAATCTGCTTACAGAGATTTAAAATGCAGCATCCTAACAACTAACTACAGTATACAGGCTAAACACCGGACCAGAACCAGAACCATGTGGTCCAAACAGAGAAACAGACCGACTAAAACCGTGTAACGTGTGTTTCAGACGTCATTGGGTAAATAAACAAGTTAAAATTAAATATTAGCATGCAGCATCCTAACAACTAACTGTACAGGATAACCACCGGACCAGAACCAGAACCATGTGGTCCAAACAGAGAAACAGACCGACTAAAACCGTGTAACGTGTGTTTCAGACGTCATTGGGTAAATAAACAAGTTAAAATTAAATATTAGCATGCAGCATCCTAACAACTAACTGTACAGGATAAACACCGGACCAGAACCAGAACCATGTGGTCCAAACAGAGAAACAGACCGACTAAAACCGTGTAACGTGTGTATGTGTGTGGTGTCAGCCACGTTGTGGAGGCTAGCTTGTAGCATAGCATTGCTAAGCTAACGACAGTAACAGAGACCGGAGATCATCAAAAGACTGTTCAAACACACATTGTTTAGCAAATTTATTCGAATCGAAATTTGTTTTACCACACAAAAAGTGATCGGAGCATATTTTGGATGTCTTCGAGGGCAGATCCTTGCGGTTGATATTAGCCAGCCAGACCCGTCGACGTTCTCTGGTCAGCTCCTCTGTGTCTGGCCCTTCATTTGTCCTTATTTTCGGAATTAAGAAAAAACTACGCTTGACGCTTCCCCGGTTGGAACAACCACTAACCCAACACGAGGTAACCATTGCAAATGATTGAAAATAACAAATTTTATAAAACCGCGAAAAATACTCTGTCACCACAGTAACCACGCTGTTACTGCTGCTCTCGTAGCTTATCTTTGTTCCGCCTGTGCGCATGGAGAACTACCCGGAAATGGCACAGATGTTACGTCACATGGGAACTATGTATTCATGCAGGAAGGATTCATTTATCTCACTGCTCTGTCTCTGATCTGCCTCTTGGTCCGAGCCGCGCATGTTAGTACCAACAGTTTAGAGCAGGGGGGAGAGAAGCTGAGACGCGAGGGAGACGCAGCACGGCTGCTCAGAGCGGGGTGTGTGTGTGTGGGGGGGGACATGAGCTGTCTACCTGCAGTTTAGAGCAGGGGGAGAGAAGCTGAGACGCGAGTTGTTTGTTTTTTTAGCATTTTAGCTAGCGTTACACCAGTACAGACTGGTGGAGGGAGGTAGGCAGTTCGGTTTGGTCGTTTGAAGCGCTCGGTTGGTAAGGGGGCGGGGCCCCCTGACGTATTACGTCATGAAATTAGCATATCATGATATAACTTTTTTGCCAGGGCAAGCTTTTTTTACCGGTATTACCAGGAACGATGTGATATGGCCCAGCCTTAGTTTGGGGTCATTATCATAATGGAACACTGCCATGCGACCCAGTTTCCAGAGGGAGGGGATCATGCTCTTCTTCATGAAATTAGCATATCATGATATAAATTTTTGCCAGGGCAAGCTTTTTTTACCGGTATTACCAGGAACGATATGATATGGCCCAGCCTTAGTTTGGGGTCATTATCATAACGGAACACTGCCATGCGACCTAGTTTCCAGAGGGAGGGGATCATGCTCTTCTTCAGTATTTCACATTACAGATTGGAGTTCATATGTCCCTCAATGAAATGTAACTCCCTAACACCTGCTGCACTCATGTAGCCCCAGACCATGGCATTCCCACCACCATGCTTGACTTGTCACACACTTGTCTTTGTACTCCTCACCTGACTGCCATCACACATGCTTGAGACCATCTGAATCAAACAAATTAATCTTGGTCTCATTAGACCATAGGACATGGTTCCGGTAATCCATGTCCTTTGTTGACATGTCTTCAGCAAACTGTTTGCGGGCTTTCTTGTGTACAGACTTCAGAAGAGGCTTCCTTCATGGATGATGACCATGCAGACCAATTTCGTGTAGTGTACGGCGTATGGTCTGAGCACTGACAAGCTGACCCCTCACCTCTTCAATCTCTGCTGCAATGCTGACAGCACTCCTGCGCCTATCTTTCAAAGACAACATTTGGATGTGACGCTGAGCACGTGCACTCAGCTTCTTTGGACGGCCAATGCGAGGTCTGCTCTGAGTGGACCCAACTTTTTTAAAAGCTGGAGGATCTTGGCCACTGCCCTTACGCAAGAAAAATATATTTTACAATATATTTTTCAACAATATACTGTATTGCATTTCATAATAATGTAATTTTGGGGTTGTTTGAAAGTATTTGACAAGATTAAGGTTACTGTGGTTTGTATCAGTTGATATGGATTATTAATACCCTAAAATTAAATTAAAATTACAGCATGAAATATATATTAAAATATATATTGAAAAATATATGAACACAATATATTGTAATATATGTAATAATATATAAGGAATTGCCGCTTTTAATATATTGAAAAATATATTAGAATATATATCTACACATATATGCCAAAATATAACAAAAAATATATCAAATAATATATTTAAAATATATTGTAAAATATATGAATTTAATATATTTTATGGTATATTAACCAATATATCTAAATATATTTTGCCATATATTGAAAAATATATGAACACAATATATTGTAATATATGTAATAATATATAAGGAATTGCCGCTTTTAATATATTGAAAAATATATTAGAATATATATCTACACATATATGCCAAAATATAACAAAAAATATATCAAATAATATATTTAAAATATATTGTAAAATATATGAATTTAATATATTTTATGGTATATTAACTAATATATCTAAATATATTTTGGCATATATTTTTTTACATATGTGGCTATTCTTTATATATTATATAATATATTGCATTATATATTACATTGGTACATTTGTCAATATATTTTAGAATATATATATATATATATATATATATATATATATATATATATATATACAATTATAATATATATATATACAAGCCCAAAACCAGAAAAGTTGGCACGTTGTGCAAATCGCAAATAAAAACAGAATACAATGACTTGCAAATCTTTTTCAACCCATATTCAACTGAATAGAATGCAAAGACAATATATTTAATGTTCGAACGGAGAAACTTTATTTTGTTTTGCAAATAACCATTAACTTAGAATTCAATGGCAGCAACACATTGCAAAAAAGTTGGCACAGGGACATATTTACCACTGTGTTACATCGCCTTTCCTTTTAACAACACTCAGTAAACGTTTGGGAACTGAGGAGACCAATTTTTGAAGCTTTTCAGGTGGAATTCTTCCCCATTCTTGC
Source organism: Garcialebias charrua (assembly GCA_038048925.1). NCBI lineage: Eukaryota > Metazoa > Chordata > Actinopteri > Cyprinodontiformes > Rivulidae > Garcialebias > Garcialebias charrua. The sequence goes on from JBBPBX010088503.1 coordinate 5,366, forward strand.
TTGATGTACAGCTTAAGTTGTTCAACAGTCCGGGGTCTCCGTTGTCGTATTTTACGTTTCATAATGCGCCACACATTTTCAATGGGGGACAGGTCTGGACTGCAGGCAGGCCAGGGGAGGACCCGCACTCTTTTGCTACGAAGCCACGCTGTTGTAACACGTGCAGAATGTGGCTTGGCATTGTCTTGCTGAAATAAGCTGGGGCGTCCATGAAAAAGACGTCGCTTGGATGGCAGCATATGTTGCTCCAAAACCTGTATGTACCTTTCAGCATTAATGGTGCCTTCACAGATGTGTAAGTTACCCATGCCTTGGGCACTAATGCACCCCCATACCATCACAGATGCTGGCTTTTGAACTTTGCGCCTATAACAGTCCTGATGGTTCTTTTCCTCTTTGGTCCGTAAGACACGACGTCCACAGTTTCCAAAGACAATTTGAAATGTGGACTCATCAGACCACAGAACACTTTTCCACTTTGCATCAGTCCATCTCAGATGAGCTCGGGCCCAGCAAAGCCGGCGGCGTTTCTGGATCTTGTTGATGAATGGCTTTTGCTTTGCATAGTAGAGCTTTAACTTGCACTTACAGATGTAGCGACGAACTGTAGTTACTGACAGTGGTTTTCTGAAGTATTCCTGAGCCCATGTGGTGATATCTTTTACACACTGATGTCGGTTTTTGATGCAGTACCGCCTGAGGGATCGAAGGTCACGGGCATTCAATGTTGGTTTTCGGCCTTGCCCCTTACGTGTAGTGATTTCTCCAGATTCTCTGAACCTTTTGATGATATTACGGACCGTAGATGGTGAAATTCCTAAATTCCTTGCAATAGCTCGTTGAGAAAAGTTGTTCTTGAACTGTTCGACAATTTGCCCACGCATTTGTTCACAGAGTGGTGACCCTCGCCCCATCCTTCTATGTGGATGACTGAGCATGTCAAGGAAGCTGCTTTTATACCCAATCATGGCACCCACCTGTTCCCAATTTGCATGTTCACCTGTGGGATATTCCAAATAAGTGTTTGATGAGCATTCCTCAAATTTCTCTGTCTTCTTTGTCACTTGTGCCAGCTTTTTTGAAACATGTTGCAGGCATCAAATTCCAAATGAGCTAATAATTGCAAAAAATAACAAAGTTTACCAGTTCGAACGTTAAGTATGTGGTCTTTGCAGTGTGTTCAATTGAATATAGGTTGAAAAAGATTTGCAAGTCATTGTATTCTGTTTTTATTTGCGATTTCCACAACGTGCCAACTTTTCTGGTTTTGGGCTTGTATATATATATATATATAATATATATATATATATATATTTCACACATGCTTTTGAACAGTTAAACATTTTAACAATACACTAAATAACAGGATACAGTATTTAAAATGGAACTTCACTTTTATTCATTTACACAAAAAAAACTTTTTAACAAGTGCACTGGTTGCCAACAATGACACACAAAGAGGATCATGTAAACATAAGCAAGGCATAAAAGCACATGTGATTTATAAGCAAAAGAAAAGACAAAACAGCAAAATGTTGTAACTTTTTTTTTTTTTTGCATTAACTTCAGTCTTTCACATCCAGTCACAGTAAAACAAAACAAAAATATTGTTTTTGGAACAACTGAAACATTTTACCACTTGTGCTTGCATTTTAACAGCCCCAACTAGTAAATATGAAATAGTAAACAAGTAACTAGTACTTTGCTAAATCTGCTCAGTTTCATAATTTATTTTCTTTGGTTGTTTTCATTTATTTTCTTTCGCTTTACTTGAAAATTTACTTGAAAAACCAGTGCCTTAGTGTACAGTCCAGGAACCTGAAAAAGCTAGAAGCAGCACAAAAACAGCATAGAAAAGAGAATTCCCTTACTTTGACTGAAGTGGAGGTAGACAGGCTTATTAGGTGGTTCTCATTTTCAAACATGGATCATATGGAACTGCTTAGCCATTGAGCAATGATTCAACCATGAATGATGGGTACATGGGAGTCCAGATGTGAGTTGCACATAGCTTTTGGCAGGTCTTGAATGTTGGCCAACACGACTTCTCCCTCCATGATGATTTTCAGAGAGGCTGGACTGAGATGCAAGGAGGATGAGGGCACAGCACCTTCAGGTTCAACGAGGAGAATCCCAATGTCAATGTTGCAGAACAAGTCATCATCATCTGAGTCCTTAATAAATGACAAGAGCACAACAGAGACAATTATCGTTAAGCAGCCATCAATAATTGATCAAAAATAATGATTTCCATAAATCAAAAAAGGCGTTCAATACAGGATCAACTGGACTTTATTTGTTGCAGAAAACGTTTCGACTTCTGTCCAGAAGTCTTTTTCAATTCTGAATGGAAGCTGTGAGAACGAGAAGTTTTATACAGGCTTACAAGTCACGCACCAACATATGAAATTGGAAACTGAGATAACACCACAAATTAACTAAAATGCCCATTCTATTTAAATTGACAAAACGACACATCCCAGCTTAAACAAAAGGGGGTTTGTAACACATACATGTAAATTGAAAGATCACACCTAACAGTAGGAGGTTCCCTTGAGGTCTCTGTTAGAAGACACAAAACTGTATGTAAATTGACAAACAACACCTCCCAAACAACAAAAGAGGCTGCTCAGAGAACTTTGTTAGTCTAATTTACAGACAAAGCATCCCTGCTCCCATCTGGTGTAAAACGTTTCGGAATCAAATCCAAAACTGAGTTATAAGTCTTAGACAGTTGAAATCTCAGACCTCCTCCTCTGTTAAGAGAAGGTTTTTCTCTCTTAACATACACAGCTTCCTTTACACCCCTTTCAAACCATCTGTGTTCTCGGTCCAAAATTTGAACATTCTGGTCTCAACGGACGAGAACACAGATGGTTTGAAAGGGGTGTAAAGGAAGCTGTGTATGTTAAGAGAGAAAAACCTTCTCTTAACAGAGGAGGAGGTCTGAGATTTCAACTGTCTAAGACTTATAACTCAGTTTTGGATTTGATTCCGAAACGTTTTACACCAGATGGGAGCAGGGATGCTTTGTCTGTAAATTAGACTAACAAAGTTCTCTGAGCAGCCTCTTTTGTTGTTTGGGAGGTGTTGTTTGTCAATTTACATACAGTTTTGTGTCTTCTAACAGAGACCTCAAGGGAACCTCCTACTGTTAGGTGTGATCTTTCAATTTACATGTATGTGTTACAAACCCCCTTTTGTTTAAGCTGGGATGTGTCGTTTTGTCAATTTAAATAGAATGGGCATTTTAGTTAATTTGTGGTGTTATCTCAGTTTCCAATTTCATATGTTGGTGCGTGACTTGTAAGCCTGTATAAAACTTCTCGTTCTCACAGCTTCCATTCAGAATTGAAAAAGACTTCTGGACAGAAGTCGAAACGTTTTCTGCAACAAATAAAGTCCAGTTGATCCTGTATTGAACGCCTTTTTTGATTTCATCATGTCCTGGACGACTGAGAATCTTCACCACAGATTTCCATAAACGAATTACAATATTTGTCATATCTTCTGTTTTATCATAACATGCAGCCCTAGTTTCCTTGTGTAAATTGTGTATTAGTTTAAGCTCCACAAAAGGACACATGATCATGTGCTAGTGTGGAACGATACCGTATTCTTTCAGTTGTTTAAAACTATGCTCACAGGTTTTTTTTTTTTTCAAATACAGGAACTGTCACCAGGGTTCCCACATCTGTCTGTCCAGGCTCAAATCCCAACATTTATATTTACCCGTTATTTCTACTGATAGTCCCATTGAGTCACAAAAACTGTTTTCAAGAGACCTGTTTAGGGAGCAAATGGTGGGGGTTAAGAGCCTTGCTCAAGGGCCCAGAGTGGGGCAAATGAAGGTTGAGGCTGGTGTGGATGTTTCACCTTTTCCACCCACATTTTGACGTCGTTAGTCCTGGGAGTTGAACTGGTGACTTTCTGATCACTGGCCCATATACTCTAACCTCTGCTCCACCACTCCCTCATGAAACAGCATAGCATAAAACATAAGCATAACAGTTCATGACATGAACTCAACACAGCATAGCATAAGACATACGGGTAAATGAAAATTAAAGGGATAGTTTGGATTTTTCAAAGTGGGGTTGCCTAAGTGGTCAGCATGTAGATGGTGGACAGAATTTTCCCCAATTTAGAGAAGCAGCAGGAGGATCAGTGTACTAAGCAGTGTATTTTTGTGGACATGGTCACAGCAATTTGTATTTTTAGACACTTTGAAAAATCTATGTTCATTTCAGTGTACACATTTTTATTATATTTTCAGCACCTTACATTGTTCCTTTAGGTCATCTTTGAGATAATAAAATTACTTACAAAGGCTGGTTTGTAGGTCTGTGGGGTTCATGTCACCAAGGATAACAGGAAGTCCTCTGAGCACCAGTGTTCGAATATCAGTAAGCTCTGCAGTCTGTTGGGCAGTAAAATGACAAACACAAGTGAGCAAACAAGTACAAATGATTGCATTATACAATGTGAAGTTCTCACACCTTTATAAACATCAACATCAAGGACTTTTGAAGGTATTCCCTAAAATTTAAGAACACATGCATCATGGTTGATTAACATACTGTTACAACATTGAGAAGAGCTAGCAGGTTGTACTGAAGTTCTCTGAAAGTTTTAGTGAAGTTCAGAAACTCACAGCCTTGTTTTTAAAACCTTTGATTTAAATCTAACATTTTCTATGGGAAGCATTAAGATGAATAGTCACACTTGAAGACATGAGCTACAGAAAACAATAGGACCAACCCTGGTCTGTTGGGAAAGCTGTGTCAACACTTGGCCAACTTTCCCTCTCTTGGATCGAAAAATCTCGACAAGACGAGGACTATGTCGATCGATGCTCTCATCGAATTCCTGCTTGAGATTCTTGCCAACAATCCTGTTGAACTCCATGCATACCTGCAAAATACAGAGAATGTTCCAGTATCACATCTCAACAACTAATAACCTTAGCTGAAAGCACCAGCATGAGGGCACCAATAAAAATTGCACAGGTACAGACATGGTCGGAAGCAAAACGCATAGCCCCCTAACTTATTTAGATTTTTCTAGTCAAACTTTTTTTTTGGGACAAAAAGTCAATGTACTGTGCACAACACAGGAGTTGCTTGTCTATTGCTTTGCTTGTTTGTGGTTGTGTGACCTCTGTGAATCCAAGTTGACACTTTAAGCTCTGATGGCTTCCACAACAATCTATACTGTATTATTCAATAGCTTTGTTATTCAATTATGATTTGTAAATTTCAGCATTCTAACGTCCGTTACTTCTGTGTAGCACACCATTGTTATAGAAAAGACTATTCATATTTTGTGTCAAATTATGGATTTTAGTTGGCAAGTAACCTTTTAATAAGCAGGATAGTGCACAGTGAGCAGGGCATTACTGCATAATACACCCCTTCAGGATAATCTGAAATCTGAGTCCTGCATCAGGCTGTTGGGGTTAATTTTGCAATAATTACCTGCTCACAATACAATTTCCCTTACCTAAGATAGAGGTAGCTGTAGACAGCAACTCTCATATCCTACAAGGTACAATGACAGTTTGTGCTGACAGTCTGGATGGGTAACAAATATATTTGGGTCCTATAATGGCAGCTTCCTATTGGAAAGACAGACGCATGAAAAAATATTACAGGTAGTACCCGTCTTAATGAGCGCTCTTACATACGCGGTTCCGGACTTACGAGCTGCCGAACGAACAGTAAATTTGTAAAGAACATTAAAAAAATACAACATTTTTATGTGTTTTTAGATGTGTGTTAGCTAACCATTTGGAAACACGTTTCCGACCATGTTTATGAACTACAAGTGGTCCCCGACTTACGAGCGAGTTCCGTACTTATGAGTTGCTCGTAAACCGAAAATTCGTACATCGGAACGGCCCGCAGTGGCTATCTCGTAAAACCGGAACTTTGCTCGCAAATAGAAAAAAGACGCTAGCGCTGCGGCGCACACCCGTTTATCAACATGAGACTGAACAAGCGTACATGCTGATCCTTAAACATGCACAACACTTTATTTACAAGCAGTTAGCTAGCACATTACACCACACATTCATCTATAAACACATACCTGTACAGTTTTTTCGGTACAACAGTGCTTTTCTCTGCCTTTTGTTTTCACACGACAGACATGTCGTCTCTCGCCCCCCCTCCGCGCGCTCTATGTGCAGTCAAAGTGCAGTGCAACTGTCTAGTCCAGACAGAAAGGACTGTTAGTATCCTAACTTCATACAGAAAAAGTTTTAATAACTTACCGAAAGCCGTCTGCTTGCGCCGCCATCAGCTGCATCTGTTAGCATTAGCTCCCCCGAATCCGCAGCTCCGGGCAGTCCGGTTTATCTGCATCTCCAAAAATGCTGTCGGCTTTGTTATTCCAAGTTAGCTCGTTGTCCCCCGATGTCTTCGGCTTCCAGTCCGACATCGAGGCGAGCTCCAGGAACCTCTGATCGCACAAAGCCGGCTGTCGGAGAGCTACGAGGGTGCAGCTACGAGGCTAATGTTAGCTCGTTGCTAATCCAGTCCGCAGCTTCTCCATGCCTGAGACATCTCCGGGCAGTCCGGTTTATCTGCATCTCCAAAAATGCTGTCGGCTTTGTTATTCCAAGTTAGCTCGTTGTCCCCCGATGTCTTCGGCTTCCAGTCCGACATCGAGGCGAGCTCCAGGGACCTCTGATCGCACAAAGCCGGCTGTCGAAGCAACAGCTCTGGTGGGGTCCGGTTTAGCATGTTAGCTTAGCTCATACCATGAGCTGCTGGTCTCGCGCGGCGCTCCGCGGCTGCTGCTCCAGTCCTGAGACATTCACAGAGTTCAGGGAGTGTTTCCAGTTAATTTATCCGTATGAGGCATGCTCTTATGGGAGAAACAGTCCTCCAAAAGCCGACTGCCGAGTGCCGACCGAGACCGGAAGTAATGAATGTAAAATGGCGGCTCCGCCATTTTACATTCATTAGTTCCAGTTTCAGCAGTACCGGAATACCAGTTCATTCATTAGTTCCAGTCTCGGCAGTGTTCAAAAAAGCACGAAATTATTTAAAAAAATGATAATAATGATACTTTACGTATATATAAAGCCATTTAAAACATTCACAGCTGCAACACATGAAATTAAGAACATTTAAACCCAAAAAAAAAAAAAAAAAAATTTTTTTTTTTTTTTAATTTCATATTTTTATTAATTATGATAATCTCGTAAAGTCGAACGCTCGTAGGTCAGGGCGCTCGTAAGTCGGGGACCACCTGTAATATGAACGTTTTTGATGAAAACGAGTGTTCGTAGTAGCGCTAGCATAAATGTTCCAACTTACGAGCGAAAATCCGGACTTACGAGAACATGTGCTTCGTGTTCCAACATACAAATTTTCGTGTTACGAGCACCTCGCAGGAACGGAACTCGCTCGTAAGTCGGGGACTACCTGTATTATGCAAGCTTAAAAATACCACAGCTTTATAACTTCAATCCCACAATTGTTTCTTTGAATTGAGAAAGCTTGAGAAAGGATGAGAAGCAAAATGTCTTCAGTTACAAATAAAGTCCATTTGTTTTGTTTTTAACCTTTTTGTGGACTTATTATTTTAATCATGAACTTACTTGATCTTCTGTAAAACGAGCAGGCCAACATTCCACCATGTCACATATTGCAGGTTCTGACTCCACCACCTCTTTTGTTGTCCATCTGGAGTTCTCTTCTGCATTTCATCAACCAAGCATAAACACTGTTGATGTAAGCAAGGAAAGGTTATATTTCTGGTGAAGCTTCCATGTTTTAACCTGTAATGTTTTAACAGGTTACCCCTTTTCTCTGTTAGAAACTCACAGTATTTGCACCTCCACACAAACCTGTAAAAAAAAAAAGAAAGAAAACTTTTAGCACACTTATCCATGACCATATGTCATCAAAGATCAAGGAAATATGGTACTTTGAAATATTCTAGCCCTTTGAAATTTATGTTATCAGCCAGAATAATTAGTTTTCCTGTTTAACGTTATTTAGAGTTAAAATTAATGCAGAATGAGTTGGGCTTGCCTTTCTATCTGCAGAGTTAATAACTTTTATAACTTTTTATTGTCAGTTTATTTTAATAGTCTGGTGATAGGAGGAGCTGGCTACACAGCTCTTTATTCCTTCAGGATTTCAACGTGGCTCCAACTTATTTGTTAAACTGCTGCACTATTTTCCCCACACACAACTGTCACATATTGCTCATTTTACTAATAACCAGCTAATGACAGAGTCCATTACATTTTCAGTCAGGCCGTAACCGTAACGTGAACTCGCTAACGCACGTGCAACGTGAAGCTAAGCTAATCAACTTAGCTGAATTGATACAACTGGAGTGGAGCGCATTTAAGATATTAAAAAAAAATCACAGACAGGATTCACTCGGCATAAACTTGTGTAATAAAGGTTGCTTTCAGCAGCCTACATATCTCCTAAAGCAACTTTCCGTAATAAACTGTGAACTGATAAAGTTAGCATGCTAACGCTAAGCTAAAACCTAGCACACTCATTAGCGCGCCGCTCACCACTCAAAAACCCTCAATTTTACCAAAATTACAACGGTCGGCTGTAACTGTAATGTGAAGTTACATCTGCACAGCTATCTTTTACATAGAGAAATGTCTACAAATATATAAAATAGTTGTTACTTACAGTACTACTAGACCACTTTGTCTCAAAGGAGCGTCAGAGCTGTGTGGAACTTGCCCGCACATGCGCAGTAGTGCCCAATCCCTTCATGTCTTCTTCTTCTTCTTCTTCTTCTTCTTCTTCTTCTTCTTCTTCTTCTTCTTCTTCTTCCTTGGTTTTTAACGGCAGCTTGCATCCATCATTGTTGCACTACTGCCATCTCTTGGTGCTTATATATTAATTTCTTTTCTCAAATTCTCTTATTGAGTCCAGTATTTTTTTAAACGAAATATCTTTCTTTTCCCTTCATCACTACTCAGCTGAGCAGCGACATCTTCCAACTTTAGTTCCCTATTAGAACCAATTTCAGCCCCTTCATGTCAAAATAAAAATATCTTTAGTAATCTGCTTAAAAAAATAGGTATACACTCTCTATATTTTAGTAAAAAAGTACAGTAAACTTATTTGT
>JBBPBX010088504.1:0-14482 GCA_038048925.1 Garcialebias charrua
ACGGCATGGGGTAAATGTGTGTGTGTGGGGGGTTTTGAGCTCAGTAAAGTTTGGTGCACGAAGCGACACGGTGTGGTTATTGAGTTCCCGCGCGGCATGGGGTAAATGTGTGTGTGTGGGGGGTTTTGAGCTCAGTAAAGTTTGGTGCACGAAGCGACACGGTGTGGTTATTGAGTTCCCGCGGACACTACACACCTCACCAGGGAGGCGTCCAGGAGGCATCCTAACCAGATGCCCGAGCCACCTCAACTGGCTCCTCTCGATGTGGAGAAGCAGCGGCTCTACTCCGAGTCCCTCCCGGATGACTGAGCTTCTCACCCTATCTCTAAGGGAGAGTCCAGACACCCTGCGGAGAAAACTCATTTCAGCCACTTGTATCCGAGATCTCGTTCTTTCGGTCATAACCCAAAGCTCATGACCATAGATGAGGGTGGGAACGTAGATCGATCGGTAAATTGAGAGCTTTGCCTTTTGACTCAGCTCTCTCTTCACCACGACAGCACCCGCTTCACTGCGGATGCTGCACCTATCCGCCTATCGATCTCACGCTCCAGTTTTCCCTCATTCGTGAACAAGACCCCGAGATACTTAAACTCCTCCACTTGGGGCAGGACCTCCTCCCCGACCCGGAGAGGGCATGCTACCCTTTTCCGGCTCAAGACCATGGCCTCGGATTTGGAGGAACTGATCCTCATCCCGGCCGCATCACACTCAGCTGCAAACCGCTCCAGCGAAAGCTGTAGATCACGATCTGATGAAGCCAATAGGACCACATCATCTGCAAAAAACAGAGAAGCGATTCTAAGGCCACCAAAACGGATCCTCTCAACACCTTGGCTGCGCCTAGAAATTCTGTCCATAAAAGTTATGAACAGAATCGGTGACAAAGGGCAACCTTGGCGGAGTCCAACTCTCACCGGAAACGAGCCTGACTTACTGCCAGCAATGCGGACCAAGCTCTGACACCGGTCGTACAGGGACCTAACAGCCCATATCAAAGGGCCTGGTACCCCATACTCCCGGAGTACCCCCCACAGAACCCCCCGAGGGACGCGGTCGAATGCCTTCTCCAAGTCCACAAAGCACATGTAAACTGGTTGGGCAAACTCCCACGCACCCTCCAGGACCCTGCTGAGGGTGTAGAGCTGGTCTAGTGTTCCACGACCAGGACGAAAACCACACTGCTCCTCCTGAATCCGAGGTTCGACTATCCGACGGACCCTCCTCTCCAGAACCCCTGAATAGACCTTACCAGGGAGGCTTAAGAGTGTGATCCCCCTATAGTTGGAACACACCCTACGGTCCCCCTTTTTGAATAGGGGAACCACCACCCCAGTCTGCCAATCCAAGGGAACTGCCCCCGATGTCCACGCGATATTGCAGAGTCGCGTAAGCCAACACAACCCCACAACATCCAGAGCCCTAAGGAACTCAGGACGAATCTCATCCACCCCCGGAGCCCTGCCACCGCGGAGCTTTTTAACCACCTTGGCGACCTCAGCACCAGAGATTGGAGAGCCCGACCCAAAGTCCCCAGGCTCCGCTTCCTCAGTGGAAGACGTGCCAGTAGGATTGAGGAGGTCTTCGAAGTATTCCGCCCACCGACTCACAACATCCCGAGTTGAGGTCAACAGCACGCCATCCCCACCATAAATGGTGTTGGTCGCGTACCGCTTTCCCCCCCTGAGACGCCGGATGGTGGACCAGAATCGCCTCGAAGCCGTACGGAAGTCATTCTCCATGGCCTCTCCGAACTCCTCCCACGCCCGAGTTTTTGCCTCAGCAACCACCCGAGCCGCATGCCGCTTGGACTGCCGGTACCTATCTGCTGCTTCCGGGGTCCCACAGGCCAAAAAGGCCCAATAGGACTCCTTCTTCAGCTTGACAGCATCCCTCACCGCCGGTGTCCACCACCGGGTTCGAGGGTTGCCACCACGACAGGCACCAACAACCTTGCGGCCACAACTCCGATAAGCTGCCTCGACAATAGAGGCGCGAAACATGGCCCACTCGGGCTCAATGTCCCCCGCCTCCCTCGGAACGTGTTCAAAGCTCTCCCGGAGGTGGGAGTTAAAGCTCCGTCTTACGGGAGACTCTGCCAGACGTTCCCAGCAGACCCTCACAATACGTTTGGGTCTGCCAGGTCTGACCGGCATCCTCCCCCACCATCGGAGCCAACTCACCACCAGGTAGTGGTCAGTTGACAGCTCCGCCCCTCTCTTCACCCGAGTGTCCAAGACATGCGGCCGCAGATCAGATGAGACGACAACAAAGTCGATCATCGAACTGCGACCTAGGGTGTCCTGGTGCCAAGAGCACATATGGACACCCTTATGCCTGAACATGGTGTTCGTTATGGACAATCCATGACGAGCACAGAAGTCCAACAACAGAACACCACTCTGGTTCAGATCAGGGGGGCCGTTCCTCCCAACCACACCCCTCCAGGTCTCACTGTCATTGCCCACGTGAGCGTTGAAGTCCCCCAGCAGAACAAGGGAGTCCCCAGGAGGCGCACCCTCCAATACCCCCTCCAAGGACTCCAAAAAGGGTGGGTAATCTGCGCTGCCGTTTGGCGCATAGGCACAAACAACAGTCAGAGCCCGTCCCCCCACACGTAGGCGAAGGGAGGCTACCCTCTCGTTCACCGGGGTGAACCCCAACGTACAGGCACCAAGATGGGGGGCAACAAGTATGCCCACTCCTGCTCGGCGCCTCTCACCAGGGGCAACTCCAGAGTGGAAGAGTGTCCAACCCCTCTCAAGGAAACTGGTTCCAGAGCCAGAGCCATGCGTTGAGGTGAGTCCGACTATTTCTAGCCGGAACCTCTCAACCTCACACACTAGCTCAGGCTCCTTCCCCACCAGAGAGGTGACATTCCATGTCCCAATGGCCAGCTTCTGTAGCCGAGGATCAGACCGCCAGGGTCCCCGTCCTCGGCCACCACCCATTCCACAATGCACCCGACCCCTTTGGCCCCTCCCACAGGTGGTGAGCCCATGGGAAGGGGGACCCACGTCTCCTCTTCGGGCTGTGCCCGGCCGAGCTCCATGGGTAAAAGCCCGGCCACCAGGCGCTCGCCAACGTGCCCCTCCTCCGGGCCTGGCTCCAGAGTGGGGCCCCGGTGACCCGCGTCCGGGCGAGGGAACATTGTTTCCAGTGATTTGACTCATCATAAGGGGTCTTTGGGCTGCACTTTGTCTGGTCCCTCACCTAGGACCTGTCTGCCTTGGGTGACCCTACTAGGGGCATGAAGCCCCTGACAGCATAGCTCCTAGGATCATTGGGACACTCAAACCCCTCCACCACGGTAAGGTGGCAGCCCAGGGAGGGGTGGAGGGGTTTGTGTTGAAACACGTGTCGCTCGTAAGTCCGGATTTTCAGTCGTAAGTCAGAAAATTTATGCTAGCGCTACTACGAACACTCGTTTTTCAAAACAAACGTACATACTAGTTCATAAACATGCTCAGAAACTTGTTTATAAACTGTTAGCTAACACACTTTCATCTAAAAACACATAAAAGTGCTGTATTTTCTGTAGGTTCTGTACAACTTTACTGTTCGTTAGTCAGCTCCTAAGTCTGGAACCTCGTATGTCGATGTGCTCGTAAGTCAGGGACCACCTGTATTACAGTGAGCAGGAACGACATCCAGCTGAGCCAAACACATCAGTTTGTCCAGTTGTTTGTGTGAAGTATAGATGCAGTGTGTCCTGACCAAACCTGTCTGTTTATGTTGTACAGAGCCAGAGAAGCTTTGCGGCAGTGCCTCCCCGACCAGCTCAAAGACACCACTTTTGCTCAGGTGCTGAAGGACGACACGACCACCAAACGCTGGCTGGCCCAGCTGGTGAAGAACCTGCAAGAGAGCCAAGTCACTGACCCTCGAGGGATCCCCCTCCCCCAGCAGTGACGAGATGCTCACCCTTTTCTTCCTGATCCACGCACACCCTGAGGAACACCAGCAAGAAACTGCCAAAACAACGAGCCTTTAAACCGTTTACAAGACTCACAGTTTGATTGTTCTTGTAGACTGCTGCCTGCTGCGTCAGAGACATTGGTTTAAACCGCCTCGTGGTCCTGGTCCGGTTTCAGAATCTGTACAAAGTTGTAATATGTGTAACAGCGTCAGAAGATCTGCTCTGGTGATGTAACACTGCCATGTACATCGTGAATGAGAGCGCTGTGTGTACTAATAAACTGGTGGAATGTGGCCGAGACGTGTGTGTGTGTGATGGATTTAAAGTTCAACAACACAAAGAATGAACTATTTTCACAGTAGAGTATTTGGAGAGTGCCAATTCAGCTACTACTCAAAAGTACCATATACTGTATTCTGGCGTATAAGTCGCTCCAGATTATTAAGTCACATCAGTCAAAAAAAGTATGACGAGGAAAAAAAAAACATGCAAGTCGCATTTATTATGCGTCACAGCTGAACCGTCACGTTTATTATGTGTTTATTTAACAGTCAAAACGACTTCATTTCACCTGGGCGGCGCCATCCATCGTGGCCGGAGCCGCTATCCAGCGTTCCTCGTCCGCCTGCACCAGCTGAGTTCACAGTGAAACTAAAAGTCAGCAAAAGCAAATGTTATCACTGCAAGAGGCACAATGGGTGAAAGAAGATAAAAGCCCATATTTTGATGTATAAATTATGTAAGGGGTAAAGTTTGTGAAAATAAGTTTAGACAGTAACTCCTTTAACTGCCATTATTCTAAATCAAGGTGTTCAATCCTGGTTCATACTCTATATGTCATTTTTGTAGTTTCATCATTTTTTTTCCTAGCAAACCCTCATCATTGTGTCTGGTATAAATGATGGGCTGTTATTATTTAGAGGTAACTGCTGGTTCCCTTGTTTTGTGTTTCAGATTATCAGAGAGGGGAAGAGACTGTTCATTTTATTCTTGGCTCAGTTTGTGAAATTTGATGTGGTAAACTGAGCTGAAGCTGTGGATTATTGATGCCTCTGAACTTTGGCAGGGAGGGAGCTCAGGTAAAGTCAGCTGACAAGTATTTTAATTTTTAACTTTTGAATGAACCAATGAGTGGATTTGAGGAGGAAAATGTGTTCTTTCATACCAAAGTAATGAATCCAATGGTTCCTATGGGTGTCTGGAAACAGAACGCTTGTTTGGTGAATCCCCATGTTGCCGTCTTCACAAGCCTGCTGCTAAACCTGATCAATGTTTGATGAGCAGGTCTCAGTAACTTTAGATGCATTTAAAAAAAAAAAAAAACATGGTGGCTGTCTCTGCACTGGATGTCTGCTGGTCCTCTTAGCACAAAGCAACAGAGATGGTCCTGTGCCGGACATGGAAACGATGATCTCAGTGTGACCATCCACCGGAAACACTGAGAATGACACTCAGCTGACTGTTTTGGAAAGTCTGCCGACTTTGGTAGACATAACACTGACATAGTTTTGCATGTTTATTTAATGAGTTGTGAAGTGATAAATCTATGAAAACCGTATGAGATCAAACATAAAAACATTGATCCTGAACTAAACCAAATGGGGCAGTTTGAAAGGGGGTAACCCAGAAGTTTTCCAGATAAGCAATGCTGAAATACTCCACATGTAAACAATGCATGTTTTTCTATACTTTACCCAGTGAGGAGTATGAATATGCAAATGGTTGAAGTTTGAAGTTCTCTTCCGGATATCACCATTGACCTATTTGTAGTTACTTCTGTAGGTAAACAAAGGTGGTAGTTTGACTGGTCTTCATGGCATTGCAATGAGTACCTTTAATGCATAAACTGTCTTCTTCTTTCTGCTGTTCCCTCTTCAATGGCCACAGTGAGTCGTCCTCCATCTCACTCCAACTATCTCCATGTCCTCTCTAACTGCATCCATATACTGTATCTCCTCTTTGTCCTTTTCCTGGCAGCTGCATGTCTAACATCCTACCAATATACCCACTGTCCCTCCTCTGGACATGTCCAAATCTTCCCAGTCTGGCCTCCCTAACTTTATCTCCCAGTTGTTCAACATGTGCAGTACCTCTGATGATCTCATTCCTAATCTTATCCAGCCTTGTCACTCCTAAGGAGAACCTCAACATCTTCGTTTCTGCCACTTCCAGTTCTGTTCCAGTCCTGTCTCTTTCTCAGTACCACTGTCCATACAACATAGCTGGTCTCACTACAGCCATAAACAGTCATAAACAACCGCTGTTGTTCGGTTCTGTGGGTTTACAGTCAAAGATGAACATAAAATGATGCTAAACTACTATGACTCACACAGTCATAAACTTTTTCTTTAACCTTTGCTGGCACCATTTTGTCACAAAGCATTGCTGAAACTTTTCTCCATCCACTCCATCCTGCCTGGACTCCCTTTTCCCATCTCTTTAGCACATTGCCCTGTTTTCCTGGACAGTTGACCCTAAGTACTTGAAGTCCTGCACCTTTGTGACCTCTGCTCCTTGAGGCCTCATTGTTTCACCTGCCTGCTTTCCATTCACACACATACGCTGCCCGGTAGACTTTCATTCCTGTCTGAAGTGCACTTAATAGGACACTCTTTTTTTAATGAGATGACTAAGATGTTGATTTTCTTATTGAGTACATGTAAATCCATAATCGAAGCCATTGGTTCTCAAAGGTTTTATAATGAGTACCACCTCAGAAATTTTTAAGATCTCTAGAACCAGTAGGGAGAGTGTAAATGAGTCAACTCACCAAAGTCTAATCCACCCATCCTGGCTAAAAGGTGGCTTTTTTTTTTTTCTGTCCCGCAACAAATACAGTAAATACTCATTTGCGATACTTTAAATGGAAGTTTTGAGTAAATTGCAGGTGCTTTACATCACAGTTCAACTTTAATTTATTCAACTTGTGAAAGTAGTTGCTACTAAATTTTCTTTTGAGTACTGCTAAAGGATCCTGAGTATCATTAGTGGTACGTGTATAACCGTTTGGGAGTTATTGAGCCAATAAACGATGAGAAGGTTTCTCTGTAGGTCCCAACTACAACCATCAGACTCCACGATAAACCTTTACTTTGGAATAAAACAAGTGAGCTTGTTTTGTTTTAAATTTTTATGTTTCCAACTTTATTTGACAGCTTTCAGGTGAGGTTCAGAAGAGGTAAACGGTAAGAGCAGGGCTGAATAGCGCCAGACGGAGAGAGAAAGAGAATAAGGGGGGCAGGGAGGGTGGTGTATATGACTCGGGCTTCAGTTGGAGTTTCATCGCTGCATCGTGGCGTACAGAGAGACAGCAGCTGTGTCAGACTGAGCCACGTTATCAGATACCAGGACCAAGAGATGATCATCCAACAGGTTGGACACTTCTTTATCTTTTCAAAATGTCCTTTCTACTTTTTCTTTTTTACTGCTTTGGGCTCTCATAAATCCCATAGACTTGATATTGACTACTGTTTATTGAAATGTTAAATTTGTCACTGTGTGTTTTAATCCATGTCTATTGGAATAGCAACAGTAACCTTAAATACATATTGCTGTCAAAATAAAATGCTGTTTTAAATTTTTTTTAAATATATATTTCTTGATGGCACTGTATTTTCCAGTTTACATGTATGTAGCACCTAAATGTAGAAAAGTAACTCACGGATAAGATCAAGATAGACTCTTTGAGGTGTCCTCATTATGTTGGACGGAGTTGTCCTGTACAGTGCATACCTGTTCACAGCTCATCGTTGGATCATGCTACGCTCACATTGCATATTTTAATGTTCTATTCCGATTTTTTTAGATTCTCAGTCTCCCACATAACAAAACAAAGAAAAAAAGAAGTCAAAGCAACTGGACTTCTGTTTTTTTTTTGGTTCAGACATTGTCTGTAATGCTGTATAAGAAGAGATACCAGATGTTGAAAACATTAGCTGAAATGGCACAGATGATGAGCTGAGTCACGAACATAACAGGGATTTGGGAAGATTAGTTGGATCAAGCAGCTCAACAAAGCGAACAACGAAAGTGCAAGGTGGCAGAGAATGCAGTGACAGCAGAATACGAAAACAGCAGGAAGCGTCACCTGATGCCCCAATAGGCTGGAAGTCCGAAAAATGACACCGCCGTTGTTCGGTTCTGTGGGTTTACAGTCAAAGATAAACATAAAATGATGCTAAACTACTATGACTCACAAAATGGATAAAACAAAGTGCGCTGAAAAGTTGCCCACACTGAACTTCCCTCCGCTTGTGAAATCAGTACTTCCTGCACAACTGCAGTGATTCTGGTGTGGCATTTATAACAATATAAAGAAAAGAGGAAGATAACCATGTCAACAATGGAGAGTAAAGGCAGGAGCATGAAGAGAGGTGCATCCATGGATGTCCTCAGCAACCTTAACCCATTGCAGCAAAACTAAATAGTCTGCTGCCGTCTATAACCAAACCAAGACTTGGTCATACAAAAAACATGGGTTAACATACATGAAAACAGGGTTTAGATACGTAAAGAAGATTCAGACATACAGGTGTATCTCAAAAAATTAGAATACAGTATCGTGAAAAACTTCAATTTCTTTTGTCAGTCATTTCAGAAAGTGAAATGCATATATTACACAGATTCATTACATATACAGTAGAGTGAAATATTTCAAGCCAATGTTTCTTGTAATTTTGACGATCATGGCTTACAGATAAGGAAAAACCCAAATTCCGTGTTTCACTTGTAAATGGGGAAAAACAAGTTGTCCATGAAAATGTTCAAGAAAAGCTGTTTCTAGTCCCTGATCAAGAAGCGTGTAGTGCATTCTAGTAGCAGTAATTCTTTGACATTTTCTATAGGACTTTACCAGTATCTCTCATGGTTGTGAAGGATTTTTGGCTCGCTCTTCTTTCCAAAGTTGCTGCAGTTCCCAAAGTTTTGCAGATACTGTATTTGTGAAAAATGTATGCTAAATTGTTTGGAAATTACCTTTAACCAAGGCCTAATTTGTAAACTGATTGATGCTGGAACACAAATAGTGGGTGGGCTGGCATGAGACCTTGGGGACAGGGGATCTGGAGGTCCTCCCACAGAACATTTTGAATAAAGTAGATGCAATTTCCTGCATTTTGGTATATTTAACAGGTTGTTAAACATATACGTTTACTTACATTTGTAAACACTCTGCTTCTGCCAAGCATCCTACACTCCTCCTTACTTGACGGTTCTGAGCAGACTCTTCTCTGAATTCACTGTCCTCCACATGTGAAACCTTCAGGCGCCTCCTCCATCTGTTCATGGCAGCTGCCTGTGAGCTCCTGCTTACGTACGCCCACTCACCCCGAGGCGGAGATTTTTTTAAGGGTAGAAGCGGAAATGCTTACTTGAAGAGGTACAAGTAGATCGTATGTGATTTTAAGAAGCTTGTAAGTGGCTGTTGTGTTTAAAATGAGTGTTTATGTAATTATTTTCAGTTTACATATCCAATCTGTAAGTTTTATTCATTCAAGGCAGTCGTATTTGTTTATAACTTCATTATTTTTAAGTCTCAGAGTTACTGAATCCAAGCAAGCAGTTACTGGAATGCACCCGGTCAAAATAAGAGAGTTTCCAGGTCCTGTTCCGGCAGGATTGGGCTCAAATTAAGCCCTGCCTTTAACCTTCCCAGACTGATGGCAGCAAAAAGTTGCTTCTCTATGGTCTTTGTTTAAGTTTTTCCCCTTTGTACACCTAGAACTGAATAATTTTTAAAGTTAATTCAAGTTGGCTGCTACATTTAATCAAAATTAGCCATCACAAAAAAAGGCTATATAACTCTGTCAAATTTACAATATTTAGATACATTTCAAAGAAGTATTTCCTTGTTTTGATAATTTTTTGAATATGTTTATTTGAATGGTTTATTGGATAACAAAGGAGCAGATATTATAAGATTTTTTTCTTCATCTGCTGCCTTTCATTTTATATATACTATGTTTTGTAGTTAAAGATATGTTATTTGTTATGTTGTGTATTTTAATTTTGTTATGAAATGAATAAAGACTTTAAAAAAAAGTAGCAGCAGACAGTCGTTCACAACACTGACATTTTGTGACGTATTACAATTTTGTTTTCAATTTCAAGAAATCACCAAAACAGCTACAACTCTATTTTCAAGTTATAGATTGGATTAAACCTTTTTATCCTGAACTTTATAATCTGCTGATAGTATCTTTTTTATGTTCTGCCCTTTAGATGTCACCATAGGAGGACAACACATGGCTTCTACAGGCAGTGACATCCGTAAGTCAAACTGGTTTAGATGGTGGATTATTTGAAATGTAACTCGCCCAAATCTGAGAAAGCTGGGCTGTTGTGTAAAATGTAAAGAAAACCAGAATGCAGTGATTTGTAAACCAAGCAAACTCATATTTTATTTACAATGGAACATGCTAGGGATGTACAATACAGTATTGGATTTTTGGCCAATATCCGATATGCCGATATGTTAAGACTTATTTGGCCTATAACCGATACTTCTTCTTCTTCTTCTTTCGGCTTTTCCCTTTTCAGGGGTCGCCACAGCGAGTCATCCTCCTCCACCTCACTCTGTCCTCTGCATCCTCTGTCCTCACTCCAACTACCTTCATGTCCTCTCTAACTGCATCCATATACCTCCTCTTTGGCCTTCCTCTGTGTCGATACTGATACCAATATTTTTTTCCCTAGAGCTACTTACAGAGACTACATTGCTTTCTCTGCTGTGGAATTAAAATACTACATTATTCTGCATGCTCTTTGTCAATTTGGCCTGCTACAAAATGCAGATGCCAAAAAGGGGGCTGAAAATTATGTAACACTATACTGTAATATATATATACACAGTATAATTACGTCCTCAAGTTCTGCCGAAGCCCGTTAATCACTAAGTCATTCAAATCAGGTGTGTCAAACCAGGGCAGCAGCTAAAACATGCCTGATGGTGTTCCTCAAGGACCAGAGTTGGGAACCACTGCATTAGAACATGGCATTATAGTAGAAAAGTCTGGGTTCAGAACGGACCTGCCTGCAGTCCAAACCTTTTAACAAGTGAAACATTTTGCACATCCTGAAACAAAAATAATTCAATAAAAAAAAGTCCTAGATCGTTGAACAGCTAGAATCCTCTATCAGACAAGAATGGGACATTTCCATGACCCTGTTCCAATTTCTTAAAAGGTTGTAGGCAAAAATGTAAAAATTACAAAATAATTTTTTTTAGTAAAACAAAGGTAAAAAAATATATTGTTTAAACATTTGATATGTTTCCTAAAGTATGTTCCATCATGAATTAAAAAAAAAGATTCATATTTTACACAACATCCCAACAGGTACTGTAAATTCAGGATCATATGTTTGAATTTTAAAGATTTATCTCACATGATCTGGATGTTCAGTAAAGGATAATCTGAAAATGTATATTTAAAAAAAAATTTTTGTTGCTTTAATTAGGAATTCAGGGAGATGATAACCTTCAGTCCATGCTGCTGGGGACGGTGATGCGGAAAATCAAGTCTCGCACCTGGAAAAAGCAGCGATACTTCAAACTGCAGGACGACTGCATGACCATCTGGTATAAATCTAAAAAGGCTGGGAATGCCCACAGCACGTGTAAGAACATAGACAATTTGATGTGTGCATAATCACTTAACACAAAAAGATGGAAGGTGTGCAATAAGGTTCCCTTTATCAGTCAGTTACTCGGTGCAACACTATTGCTATGGGAAATTGCACCCCCGCGCGGTTACCTGAAGGAATACATTCACGCCTTTATGGCAGGGGGTGTCAGCGTCACCCCAGAGACCCCGCCCTCTGGGTACTTAGACGCAGACGCCCATCCAAACGGTCTCTTTTTGCCCTTCACCTTGCTTAAACCTGAAACTTCGTGGGACTTCTCTGTTGTCACATCGCTCGACCAGAGGTGAGCTTGCTCCCTACGCTGAGCGTACAAAGAAATTTCCTGCGTATTGCTGGGCTGGCGAGAGCTAGTCCAGCATTTTTTCTCCTAACCTCGAAGCTTCTCTCTTTGCAGATGCTTCGCTCAACGGCGCTAACTGCACCACACCGCTACCCTGCTAACGAGTAGCAGGCTAGCCGGCGAAAGCGACGCGATGAGGGAGACGTCTCCGGACAACGTTAGCACTGCTAACGAGCTCAACTCTTCTCAGCCCTGGCTCCTGAGAAGGTAAAGCGAAAACCCAAAATTTTAAGAAGACCAGCAGGACAGCGAGCCCCAGCTCCCGTGCCTTTTCTCTTCTGCTGTTCTGCTGCTCGGTTAGCGGACGCTAACTGCACAACACGCTACTTGCTAAGCTAACGAGACTAACAGGCTATCAGCCGCGAGCAGCTCAGCGAGAGGACGTCTTCGGACGAGGAACTCCGGCAGGCCAGCGAGCTCCGGCTCCCGAACCTGCCTCAGCGGATCTGGCTACCCCCTTTCAGCAGCGGACACCCACGAGGCCTGTCCGGTTGGCTCAGGGATGCCACACGCAAAGACACTCAATGTTTTTCTCGCGGATGACCCCAGAGAAAGGAGAGTGGAAATCGAGTAACCCCGCTGCTATCTGGCTAGCTCCCACGGTTAGCATGGCTAACCGGGAGCACCCATGACAACACGGGGCGAACGATCAGCGTTGCTAACACGATTAGCGCGGCTACGAGTGGACAACGAAGGACTCCATCGTGAGGTATGTGAAAATGCTTGATCTAGCTTGCTAGCTAACCTTCTCATGTTTTGCCTGTTTCGCTATCCTATGTGGCCGAATCGACGGTAGAATTCATCGCATAACTAAGTGTATTTACCGATGCTATGCTGCTCGATGGCCCGTATAGCACCGCTAGCGGGCTCACGAATACTTCCACGTTTAGCCCCGGTTAACAAGGAGGCTCTCTGACCAGCACAGTCCAGGAGGAGGAATTTCAGCTTACCTGTTCAGCTACGCTAACTGGTAGTTTTCCTATGCCCACGACGAGAACATCGTGACGCTGAGAGCTTATCCACCCATGAGGCTATGGATGACTCTCGGACATTAACCATGTCAGGGCCCGAGGGACCTTGGTGGGGTGGACAAGGACGAGTGGCCTCGATGCTGCAGGCCCACCAGTCAGAAAAGCTGCAGGAGCTGCAGGGGGCCACCAACAAACAGAGGTCACGGGTCACCCCAGTACTTCTCCTGCGGTGCAGAGAGAAAGCAGAGGCCTGCATGACCCTGAGATGCCCCTGCACCATTACAGTCGCTTTCACTCACAGAGGGAGAGAAAATGCCGAACTTTTACCACCAGTACCTGTGTTAGAGGAACACAGACTAGCTGGTTCAGAACGTTTAAACACACAAGAACACTCAGACGCTTGTGTAATAAAGAGAAATTGCCGTCCACACACGACAATAAAGTCTCAGACTACTGAGAACTTCCTGGTCCCAAAATGGGAACAGGGCTTGAGGCCCATCTTGGACCTCCGGGATCTGAACAAAAGAAGGAAGACATGCAAACCCAGGATGTTGACACTCAGATGAGCCATCTGATCGGTTCAACCGAGAGATTACTTCTGCACGGTGGATCGGAAAGACGCTTTCCTCCATGTGAACATCCTGCCCTGCCACAGAAAATATCTCCGCGCTGCCTTAAAAATCAAATTAGTTTCAATCAAAACACACCAAACATCCACATCACAACATCACATTACTATCACCTCACAGCAAGGGGATTAAAATAACATTGCGGTTTACTCCAGGTACTCTGGTTTCCCCGTTACAAAATACATATATAAAGGACTCCCAAATCGTACCTCCTGCTCATTATAGGTCCCCCTGTGCATACAGTTGGTCAGTGAGATGCTCGAAAAGTCTTATTAGTTTCCATCAAAGCACATCAAACATCTACAACACAACGGCACATTACTTAGTATCACCTCACATCAAGAAAACAATGTTCCCTCGCCCGGACGCGAGTCACCGGGGCCCCACTCTGGAGCCACGCCCGGAAGTGGGGCGAGCTGGAGAGCGCCTGGTGGCTGCTCTGGTGAAAAATATATATACTTAGTGTACTGAAATTAAATATATTAAATGTATTTTAGAAATTATAGAAAAGTACATTCTAAGTGTGCTATTTTGAAACAACTTATTTTGTACTTAGTATATTTTAGTTGCATTTAAATACAATTTAAATTATATTAAAAGTGTATTCAATCTACTTTAATGTACTAAATTCAATTCAATTCAAAAACACTTTCTTGCTCCCAAAGAGAAATTAAATGTTGTGTAACTCGTTATCCTCATTTCATGAAGAGATGTTATAGATGCTGATGGCTGTAGGCAGGAAGGATCTCTTGTAAAGGTCCATCACACAGCGGATCAGAAGAAACTGGCCGGGTTTCCCGCTAGTTCCAGGATCTCAGTAGTCAGGCACTCGAGCACAGCTGGCAGGTAGATAAGAATACGTCAATAGAACATCCTTTTCAACTCATTTGAAATTTGGGCTGTAGTTGAGATATTATTTGAGCTTTTGAGATGCTGTTCAGCTGCTGTTGGTTGTAGAAAATTGCCTTGTTGTCATGGTTAT
>JBBPBX010088505.1:0-14482 GCA_038048925.1 Garcialebias charrua
TGAGAGCTTATGACACACAATGTTATGATCCACAGTGTCAAAAGCTTTAGACAGGTCTAAGAAAAGTGCAGCACAATAATCCTTCGCATCCAATGCTTCAACAACGTCATTAAGAACCTTCAGTGAAGCAGTCGTTGTGCTGTGTTGTTTCCTAAACCAGATTGATGGAGAGGTAAGATGTTAAATGAGTCCAAGTAATTTTTGATCTGAGAGTTTATCAGTTTTTCTAGAACCTTGGCAAAAATGCAGAATTTAGAGATCGGTCGATAATTGTTCAGTGAGGTGGGGTCACCTCCCTTCAGCAAAGAAAGAACAAAGGCTGTTTTCCAAGCATCCAGAATGGAGTTTTTTCTTATGGACAGGTTAAAGATGTGGTTCACAGGGACTGTAATGATATGAGTAGCCAGCCTTAAGAAATAAGGTGGAAGTTCATCTGGACCTGCAGATTTTTTAGGATCAAGAACTTTTAACTGTTTATTTACCTCACTAACTGAGAATGGAGAAAAAAAGAAGGTGTGATTAACCGAGGATTGACTTGTAGGAGGTATTTGATTTGTAGAAGTTTGGTTATTAGATACAGTGGCTGATTTTCCATTAGTAACTGTGTCAAATAATGAACTAGAAGCAACAAAATGTTTGTTGAAACATTTCAGGATCTCGTGCTTATTTGACACAGGAACAGAGTCAATGAGGAGTTGTGAATGGAAGGTCATATGATTGGGGGATGCCTGAGAGAGATTTGATGGTTTCCCAGAAAGTTTTAGGGTTGTTTAGATTTTTGGAGGTCTGAGATAAGAAATAATTGCATTTTGCAGCTTTGATGGCAGCTGTGCATTTATTCCTCAGCTGCCGAAAATTCAACCAATCAGTGTTTGAGCCTGATTTTCTCGCTGCAGCCCAAAGATAGTCTCTCCAGTGCAGGAGGTCAGCTAGTTAAGGAGTAGCCTGGTTAAAACCAGACCCTTGTCCTTCACTTTGCTTCGTACTAGGGTCTGGGACTTCTCCCATAGACAACGATTTCTCCTGTAGATTTTTGACCGGACCAATCAGAGAACAGAAGGGGCGGAGTTTTTGGCCCCTAACCCACGCCCCCACCTGTCCCAGCGCGCAGCCAGCGAGCAGCCGCATGTTCTCATTCAAAGCGATGCAAAGCGATGCAGGACTGTTTTATATGTGACACAAATGTATTAATTTCCCCTTCTTAATCCCTTATCTGGAGTTTTCTTTTGTTTTTTTTTGCCAAAAGTCAAGTGATCGCTCCCTCCTCCCTCCTCCTCCTCCCCCTCCGCTGTCGCTGCCGCTGCATATTCTGTGTTCTCGTGACAAACTGAGGCATTTCCTCATAGCGGAGGAAGAGGAGGAGGGGGAGGAGGGAGGAGGGAGCGATCACTTGACTTTTGGCCAAAAAAACAAAAGAAAACTCCAGATAAGGGATTAAGAAGGGGAAATTAATACATTTGTGTCACATATAAAACAGGCCTGCATCGCTTTGCATTGCTTTGAATGAGAACATGCGGCTGCTCGCTGGTTGCACGTTGGGACAGGTGGGGGCGTGGGTTAGGGGCCAAAAACTCTGCCCCTTCTGTTCTCTGATTGGTCCGGTCAAAAATCTACCGGAGAAATCGTTGTCTATGGGAGAAGTCCCAGACCCTAGTACAAAGCGAAGTGAAGGACAAGGGTCTGGTTTTAACCAGGCTAGTTCAGGAGTAAACCAGTGGCTATCACGACCCTTTATCCTGAACGGTCGGAAAGGAGCGTGTTTGTTCACAAAGTAAATGAAACTATTATAAAAATAGTTCCAAGCGGTGTTCATGTCGTTGATTAATAGAATACGTTGTCAATCAAAGTGGGATAGATCCCAGAGGAATGACTGTTCACAGAAATGTTTCAAATCCCTTTTTTGAATTATTCTGGGCTTAGAAAGAGGAAGTATAATCGTTCTAAGAGCTGCTATCACACAGTGATCACTTAGAATGTTAGCAAATAAACCTGTACCAAGGAATTTGTGAGGTATATTTGTTAGAAACAGATCTAAAATGGAAGATTTTTCAGGACAATTTTTGTTTGGTCTAGTGGGAGAGTTAATGAGTTGGGTTAGATTGAGAGATAGGCAACATTCCTTGAATATATCACAGAGGGGGGTCGACTTATCCCAATCAATGTTGAAATCTCTTCCCACAAAAATCTCATTGTATTTTAAATTTCCTATGAATTCAGTCAGGGAGGACAGAGCCTCAGGTGTTGCGGAGGGGGGACGATAACAGCCCACTACAGCTAATATATTGTCAAAGTATGCAGGACTTTTATATTGAAAACAGACTGACTTAAGACACACATCAAGTTCACGTTCACGCACACATACAAAACCAGATTAATAACACATAGATGATCACTCACAGGCCCTGAGTACAGGGTGTACAAAAACACAATTGTTATATATGGTTTTTAAACCTTGGTTCTAAATCATGGCATTTTTAATTTACTGACAGAGAAAACATGGAGTATGCTTTGTAACTTTTGTTTGTATTCTGGTGCCTCGTCTTTGTGGTTTGAACAAACATTATTTGTTAAACCTGTTATGGTTAGTTGTGGTTATTTGGAACGGGCTCTGCCCTCTGTAGTAACATAGCAAGCCTTGCTATGCCTGCACACAGCAAAGGTCATATATGCATGCTCACTCAGGCCCAGGAGGCCTGAACAGAATTAGGTCAAGTAGATAAAAACGCAGGAAGGCCTCAGAGGCAAACCTTTCTGCTGTTAGTTTTGCTGTGTTTTGCTGTGTTGTCAAATAGAACTCCCCAAAATAAATAGAAAGAACACTTTGTTAGATGAGCTGAAAGCCTCTTAAAACAGAGCTCTGTGATTTAAGGCCTGTTAAAAATGAAAAGAGTTTTTAAAGCAAAGATAATTAAAATAAAATGTAATCTTTGAATGAGCACTTTTCATGCTACAGCAGCCAGACACAGAGGCTCTAACGCACACACACACACCCACGCGTACACGAGCACACGCACCCACTCCCACACACATACATTTTAGTGTGAGGAGCACGGTCTCTTATCTTAAACACAGCTGAGACACAGGAGAAAGTCAGGCCTTGGTTCAAAAGAAAAGTGAAAAGCTTCAGATGGGAATGTGAACTTTTGTGAAACAGAATTTTATTGAAGCAAAATGTTTTCTGGATGTCAAGTAATTAACTGAATAT
This sequence comes from Garcialebias charrua, assembly GCA_038048925.1. NCBI lineage: Eukaryota > Metazoa > Chordata > Actinopteri > Cyprinodontiformes > Rivulidae > Garcialebias > Garcialebias charrua. Next base: position 3,206 of record JBBPBX010088505.1, read on the forward strand.
GCAGAATTATGTATTGTGGTAAAAAGAATGTTATTTTATGTTTTCTTTTAAGATTCACAGTAAACCAAAGAGGTTCTCCACTGCTGATGGTTGAAAAATAGTTTTTGAATATTACATAGCACGTTATAAGAGTGTTTTTTCCACAGTTTGAGTAAATTTAGGTAAAAGTTGAGGATCTGGGTGAAAGTTGAAAACTTGTTCTGACTGAAAAAGTTGGAACTTTGCCAGATGACAGATGGCATTAGGTCATTCTCTGCTGAGGGAGGGTGACAGCTGAAGGAGACATTATGTCACCAGTCCGGTGAAGGCTGAGAAAGTTACCTCATCACTGACCAATGAAAAAACAGGAAAATGACATGGTTGTCTAGAATAGTGGGGGTCAAACCCTTTTCTTGACTATAAATAAGGCTGTCTGAGAGGAGAAAGGGGCTGAAGATTTTTTGAAGACCATTTGGATTACTGGACAAAGACGGACGCTCTGGAACTAAAGAAGAAGATAGAATATTCTAAAAAGACTCTCCTTGGACAAAAAAAGGAGATATTTTTGCTTCAGCCTGGACCCCTTGCTATTCTTCTTCAAAAATTGGATTAATTACAGAGCTGGAATATAGCCTCAAATCTTGATTCAGGATTGAGGTATTTTTTCCTTGCCTTTGATAAATAGCCCCTGTGGATTTGCCGAACAGAAGGTAAGGAAATATTCCCATTCTTGTCCAGAGCATTAAAATTATATTAAATATAGTATAACAAGCAACAAGACTGCTACTATCTGAAAACAGAAAATCAGTTACAAGGATAACTTTGTTTGGTGAAAAATTTGATGAATTTTAGAAGAACCGAGCGCTGACAGGCTGTTATGTTAGTGGAACACTGTGTACTTTTTATCTCCGCTCTTCTGTTGAGGGCCTCACGGCAGCTCGACTGAGCAATGATGGATTAAAAGCCGCTCTTTTGTGGAATACTATTTTTCCTGATCTAAAAATATTTTTGTGGAACAAAACAACATCTTTTGATAAGATTCAACAATAATTATGGAATACAATTGGCTGAAGTTGCTGAAGTCATGAGGAATTAGTTGAATTTGCTGGATACTTTAAGAAGATTGGATTGATTCAAAAAGAGTTTACTCCAGGACGAAAGAAGTGTTTTTGCGGCATTGGGATCTGCTCTGACGGGTCCTGGCTTATCAGCTTGTTTAAGCTAAGGGAACACCGCTTCTGACGCCCTGGTTGTCAGTACCGCAGAGCAGATGTTGGAAGACCTTGAAGAATTATATTGTGGAAAGAAGACTTGGATTAATGCCTGCATTCGGAGAGCTGATTGATTTTAAATCTGGAAAAGTTTAAAGAGAAGTTTTGTGCGTCGAGAGATCAGACTGCAGCAAGCTGAATGTTTGGAAAACAATCTTTGATGGATTACAACTGGGATTTTTAACACGACAGAATTACCTGGAGTTTTTCTGTGGAATTACAACGAAGATTTATTCAGTCTGCTGGAAGTGGGATTACAAAAACAAGTTTTTCCTAAAGTGGATGATTACAAAACAAGTTTATCCTGAAGGATTAGAAACACAAGCTTTTCCTATGTGGGATTAAACAAAGATTTGTCCAGTCTGCTGGAGTGCAGACTTCTGACTGGAGTGCAACAGCATCACCTGGAGGTTTTTCTGTAGAAAAAACAAGATTTCCTGATGGGATTAAGTTTTCTGGTGGAAATAGGAACACGGGTTGGAGCACACCAGGATTGCCTGGATGGATTAAACATATTTGATCGGAGTCAGATTATTGTAGAATAAACCAACATTTTAGAAGATTATACAAATTGTTGATTGGAGTAGAACTCAATTCAATTAAAGCTAAAAACACATTAAGGCCCAGCGTGTGGAAGACATCTTTGGTGAGCTGTGAATCACTTAACTCTCTTAAATGCAAATCATGTAACCTGATTAAATCTTTTTCTGTAGTAAGTAGTGCTTATGCTGTTATCCCCTGCAACTAAATAATAAAGAAACAAAACGTACAAATTTGGATTTTTCCTTTGACTCACCTTGATATTAAATGATGGGAAACTTGGTTCAAAGATAACAACAAGATTATTGGAGGTTTTAAATGGTTGTGTTAGCCAAAAAGAGTAAAACAATATCCTGGAACCTTATTTTCCTAGGTTCTAAAACTAACCAGACGGATAACAATAACTATCTACAAAGAGGTAAAGGCTGTCGTGAATGCATGTTTCTCCGTGAGATACGATCTGACTCCATTCTGCTAAGTCGGGCTATCGGCGGGGTGAAACGAGGATATGACATTGCAAATCGGAGACAGTGAACAAGTCTGGGTGAATTTACCTCGTCTCAGCCTTAATTCTAACTAATCTTGAGACATATCGGGTAATACTCGTGTGCAAGGATAAAAGTTAAAAAACCCGTTACTGGAGAGGCTGGAGTGAGGACTTGTCGCAAGGTCCTGCGGCTAACCTCACTCACGTAGAATTAACAATATGTTATGTGTTATATTGGTGATGTTTGTTTTATTCTATGCTCTGTTGTTTTGTGGGATGTTTCTTGTTCTTACCTGCCTTAGGACAACAGATGAAAATTAGCTATTGTGCTAACTCTGGCATATTTACATTGATGCTTACTGCTGACATGTTGATTAATCAAAGTCAAAGTCAACTTTATTGTCGAAACTGCAATATGTACAGAACATACACAGGATTGAAATTGCATACAGGAGAGGGTTCAACACACATCCTTGAGGAGAGCCAGTGCTGAGGGTAATGGTGGAGGAGGAGAAGTTGTGGATCTTCACTGACTGTGGTCTGTTTGTTAAAGTGAGACTAAACCCAGGTTGAGACGGTAACTCCTCCTTCCAAAATCTCCCTGAAAATGGGCGTGTCGAGAGACAAGGAAGGGTGGAGGTAGAGTTGTGCTTTTGTTCACGCCTCCACCTGCAACAACCTAAAACAAATTAAACCTCTAGCCAACAACATACACCAAGCAACAACAAAGAATAAACATGTAGATGTATTTATCTATTCCACCCATTCCATCCAAAACCAAAGGCCTAAAAAAATGAAAATGAAAAGAAAAATAAAACCGCTTGTCAGGAGTGAAATGCAGCACTTCCATATAAGGTATGCACTTCTCATCTCTGCAGGGGATTGGCTCTGCTTGAACCACCTGTGTGACATCACACATGAGCAGACATGTCACACATGAGCGTTTGCACAAATAAGAAAATTAAGGTGTAATCCACCAGTTCAACCCATAGAACTACCGTAAACACATTTTTAGACCAAATATTGCCAAATATTGCCAATTTACACAGATATGCACAATTATGTGAGAATAAACACAGCCATAGTGCTAGATAACATTTTAAACACATTCTAGGGAGTTTATCAGCTAAAAAAAGTTAATTTTGGGTTTAGTCGCACTTTAAGAAGTCTAAGACCCAGTTACAAACGGAGGGGCTTAGTCCAAGTGTGGACAGTTTGTCTATCAGAGTTTGGGGGATCATGGTGTTAAAGGCAGATGGGAAGTCCACAAAGAGCATACGGACGTATGAGTCTTTCTGATCCAGGTGGGTGAGAGCAGTGTGGACCACAGAGGAGATGGCGTACTCTGTTGATCGGTTCTTGCGGTATGCATATTGATGAGGGTCCTCGTTGATGTTGACGGTTGTCTTGATGTGGGACATGACCAGATTCTCAAAACATTTTGCGACTATCGGAGTGAGAGCCACCGGCCTATAGTCATTCAGACCAGTCACTGTGGAGCTCTGTGGGACTGGGATGATGGTGGCGATCTTCAGGCAGGTGGGAACTGACTCCAGTGCAAGTGAGGTGGTGAAGATGTCAGCCAGCATCTCACAGAGCTGATCCGCACATTCCTTCAGAACTTTCCCGGGATGTTGTCCGGTCCAGTTGCTTTATGAGGGTTGATACTTCTGAGACTGCCTCTGACTTCTGCTACGGTCACGCTGAGATGCTCTTCATCTGGTGGTGAGGTAAGTCTGGTGCTGGCTGGTCTATTTGGGTCCTCAAAGCGTGCATAAAACTTATTGAGGGCATCAGGCAGAGATGGGTCTTTGGGGCATTGTTTGCTTTTACTCTTGTAATCTGTTAAGCATTTGATGCCTCTCCACATGCTCTGTGTGTCTTGTTAGGTGAATTGACCCTCGATCCTCTGTGCATATGTGGTTTTGACCCTCTTAATGTCAGCAACCAGCTCTTTCCTGCTCCTTCTCAGCTTCTCTGAGTCTCCAGACTTGAAGGCAGTGTTCCTGGCTGCCAGTAGGGTGCGAACCTCTTTATTTAACCAGGGTTTTGTGTTGGGGTAAGATTTAACATATTTTTTTATGGATATGTTTTCACAGCATGTGCTGATATAACCCAATACAGATGAAGCATATAATTCCAGATTCACTGATTTTCCATCAGCTGCTACCTCCCTGAAAATAGACCAGTTCGTATTTCCAAAACAGTCTCTCAGCATGGGAGTGCTATCTTGGAGCCAGAGTTTGATCTCTCTTTGTTCCGGCTTAGAGCGTCTCAGCGGGGGAAGCTGTGCTGGGACCATGAGCAGAGAGGAGTGGTCAGAAGCCCCAAGCGATGGGCGTGGCTTCGCTGTGTACGCCCCTTTCACATTTGTGTAGACGTGGTCGAGCGTTTTACTTCCTCTTGTTGCTGTGGAAACGTGCTGATTGATGGATGGGAGACAGTCCTTTAAATTCACGTGATTGAAGTCACCTGAAACAATGCAGAGCGCCTCTGGATATTTGCACCGCAGCAAGCTGAGTAAGTCATGAATTTCTTCAAGGGCGACTTTAGCATTAGCATCTGGTGCAATATAGATAACTGTGATAAGGATCACTGAATAGTCACGGGGTAGATAATGAGGACGGCACCTTACTGTGATCAACTCCACAGCAGCTGAGCAAAGGCTTTTGATAACAGCACAGTTTGAGCACCATTCCTTGTGCACGTAAACACACACACCGCCGCCCCGTGTTTTCCCCGTAGTCTCGGTGCACCGGTCCGTTCTGAAAAAGAGTCTATCATCCAGCTCATACACAGAATCCGGTGTTTCCTTAGAAATCCACATTTCCGTGAGACAGAGCACAGAGCACCTCCTCATCTTCTCCGACGTGGTCACTCTCAGACGAAGCAGATCCATTTTGTTGTCCAACGAGCGGACGTTAGACAGAAAAAGAGCCGGCATCGGGGGTCTCCCGGTTTTAGCGTCTGCCTTCAGTCTTGCCATAATTCCTGCCTTGCACCCTCGCTTCTGACCCCGGGAGCACAGCTTCCTTTTCTTTCCTCTGGAGCGTGAACCGGAGCGCATCCGTTGCTGTTCCAGGAAGATGACAATAAGAGACCCATTCTGCCGAGCGCTGATTTGAGTTTGTTGCTGATATCAGCTGTGCCCTGTGGTAAATCCGCTCCGATTCTTAACAGTTCTGTACGGCTATAATTCACCCACAAAAAAACGTGCAGTCAGGTACAAAAACACTATTAAATTACTAAAAGCTAGGGATGAACTAGGAGCCCATGAAGCTGCAACCGGACTGAGCGCGGCCATCTTGGAGGTCTCTTCATTAGCTCTTCATTCATTTCATTTTTTTTATTTCTATAGCACTTTACACAACCATGGTGATAGTGACCAAAGTGCTTAACATAAAACAGTACTTAAAATGATAACAGGTTAAAATCAAGAAAAACACAACATAATAGTAAAAATAAAACCAGAAACGTCAACACATACTTAATTCCTATTGGAATAAAAAAAGTCTTAAGCATCGATTTAAAAGGGCCAAGTTCAATAATCTGATGCAGCTCAAGCGGGAGCTTATTCCAGAGTCGAGGTGCGGCCGCAGAAAAGGCACGGTCACCCCAGCATTTATATGTTGTCCTTGGAACAGAGAACAGGAGCTGTCTAACCTCAGAGACCTGGAGCGGGCGGGGAAACTTAACAACTCTGTTCTATAAGGAGGAGCGAGGCCATTCAGAACTTTAAAAACAAATAATAAAAGTTTAAAATCTATTCTAAAACGGACAAAAAGCCAATTTAGAGAGAGTAAAATTGTGATGTGGTCCCATCTAGGAGTGCTGGTTAAAAGGCGAACTGCTGCATTTTGAACAAGCTGGAGGCAGCTCAGTGATGACTGAGGCACACCAACACACAGAATGTTACATTAACCAAAAGACCAAAAAACATGCTTGTTAGGCTGATTGGTGACTCTAAATTGACCCTAGGTGTGAGTGTGAGAGTGGATGGTTGTTTGGTGTGAGTGAGACAGGTCCCTCTTGTAAATGAGTCCCCGTGACTCAACGAGGCTAGCCTGTATAAATAAAGGTTGAATGAATGAATGAATGAATTAAACGAGCCTAGAACTGATAAAAGCATGAATAGCCTCCTCAAAGTCACAACGGTTTAAAAAGGGTTTGACCTTTATTAAAAGGGGTAAATAAAAAAATCCAGACTGGACAACAGGGGCGATATGTTTGTCAAAGTGTAAAACCTTATCCATGGTCACCCCTGTCATAGTCTGTCTCCTAGTTGTCTGGTGTTTCTGTGTTCTGTCTGTTTGTGCTTAATTCAGCTTTCTGTTGTTTCAGTCTTTTGTGTTCTTTCATGTTTGTTTAATTCAGCCTTCAGCTCTTTGTTCCTCCAGCTTGTGCTTTCTGTGTTCCTGCTCCTGTCTCACCTGTGTCTTGTCTTAATCACCACAGGTGGATGTTGTGTGTAATCAGTGTTGTGTGTATATATTCACTTCCTCTCAGTCTTGTCATTTGTTTCAGGATTGTCCTTCCATGGTGTCATGTTCTGCCCTCCCTCCGTGTTTCCCAGAGTATTAGTAAGTACCTCTCCAGTACCGCTTCAGTTTAGTTTTGCCCAGTTTAGTTTAGTTTAATAGTTTTTGCTGCCCTGCCAGCCTTTGTTTTGTTTTTTGTTAAATAAACACTTTTAGTTTTTCCTACACTTCCTGTGATCCTCTTGCATTTGGGTTCAACTCCTTCCGTGACAGTAGAACCTGACAGAATCCTGAGACCACAACTGAACCCAGTAGGAAAATGGCTGGACCTAGGGGTGAGATGATAACTCTGTTTGAGTTTTTGGCCCGTGAGGCAGACAGGACTGCCCAACGGGAGAGATAGAAGCGAGAGCGAGAGGAGGTGAAGCCTGTCGTCTGGTGGGGAGGGTTCCGGACTGAACCCGGCTGGAGACGGGGTAACCGTAGCCCAGAGATAGAGGTCCTGCTATCACCTCTTCTGGTCGAGGAGGAGGAACAAAGGTTTCAGCTCCGGGGGAGCCGCCTGGCTTTCAAGCCAGCTTCTTCCTCCATCCCACCAACTTATTGCTTGCCACATCTGCAGTGGTCTGAAGATGACGTTAAGCTGGAGGATGATCTCTCATGTGCTTCTGTCCTCGGCTCGCACCGCCGATGCAGCAAAAAAGGATCGGAACCACAGACTCCAAGTGCCATCCATCTCCACCTCGCCTCGCGTTGCACCCCGCTGCCAATACCCGCCTCGCTCTTTGCCTGGCTGCCACCGCTTACCGGAGGTCCGGTACAGTACTCGCTCAAAGGAGGAGCTGGAACGTTGGAAGGCAGCTATTGTGGCACAGTACTTGCCTTTATCCCCGGCTCCTGATCCTCCAACGGCTACAGTCTCGGCTCCTGGTTCTTTGGCTCCTGGTTCTACCACCGAAGATTCTGCCGAAGATACCGCCTCTACTTCTACAAAGGGTCCCCGTGCCGCCGACGCCTCTACGTCTCCGGAGGGTCCCCGCGCTGCCGCCACCTTGACATCAACGGAGGGTCCCAGCGCTGCCGTCTCGACATTGACGGAGGAACCTAGCGCAGCCGCTTCGACCGTCGATGGAGGGTCCCCGCGCCACCGACGTATCGACTTCGTCCGACGATTCCTTGCTGCCAACTACAGACTTGATGCCCGTCTTGCCACCGCCTGTCGCAGAAGATCTAGAAAATGACTCTTCGATGCCCGACTCTTCGACGCTCGACTCCTCGGCTCCTGGTTCTTTCGACAAAATTTTGCCAAAGATTTCACCAAAGCTTCCGCCGCGACCGCCGAAGACTTTGATCCTATCTGTATTTGTTTAGATTATTCTTGCCCTCCGTCCTTGTGTTTTCCCCCGTCCTCCCACCCCGTTCTATGTTTCTTGTGTGTTTTGGGGTCTTAAGGGGCGTCAGGTGTTGTCCCTTGAGGGGGAGGTTGTCATAGTCTGTCTCCTAGTTGTCTGGTGTTTCTGTGTTCTGTCTGCTTGTGCTTAATTCAGCTTTCTTTTGTTTCAGTCTTTTGTGTTTTAATCTAGTCTTTAATGTTTGTTTAAGTCAGCCTTCAGCTCTTTGATCCTCCTGCTTGTGCTTTCTGTGTTCCTACTCCTGTCTCACCTGCGTCTTGTCTTAATCACCACAGGTGGATGTTGTGTGTAATCTGTGTGTATATATTCAGTTCCTCTCAGTCTTGTCATTTGTCTCAGGATTGTCCTTCCATGGTGTCGTGTTCTGTCCTCCCTCCGTGTTTGAGTATTAGTAAGTACCTCTCCAGTTTAGTTCAGTTTAGTTTTGTCCAGTTTAGTTTAGTTTAATAGTTTTTGCTGCTCTGCCAGCCTTTGTTTTGTTTTTTGTTAAATAAACACTTTTAGTTTTTCCTACACCTCCTGTAATCCTCCTGCATTTGGGTTCAACTCCTTCCATGACAGCAGAACCTGACAACCCCAAGGTTTTTCACACTAAAATGAAATGAAAAATGAAATAAAATGTAAACGTAAATAATGGTATATTTACTCTAAGTATATTTATTTTTCAGTGATATAAATGTCTCGTTTTCAAATCCTATGGCTTGTGATGTCACAAGCTGTAGGACAACCCACCCCAACCTGAGTCCAGCCCCTCACCTAGCAACCCCTGGTGCGGCTCAACCCACTTCAGTATAAAAGACGTCACGGTTGTTTTTCCTGAGTTCATCTCAGAGTTCGATGTTTCGTTGTTGTTAAAATGCAGTACCGCTAATAACTAATTATCTATCAGTAAAAACGAAAAAACTTATTTACGGGCTCTTAAATCAACCGGACGACTGCTCACGGACCATATCCGTTCAGCGCCGGATGTGGTCCGTGAAAAAAAGCGGTCCCCGCTAGAGAGAGCGTGTATAGCAGTTAGCAGCCAGTGTGTTACTCTGCAGCCTTATTGCTTGTTTTCGAAGAGTCAGACGAAGAGTTTTTAACATGGAGGGTGAACTTATGGATGTTTCTCAGCGGCCTACGCGACGCGTCAGCGCCTCATTTGCCCTGCCCAAAATGGCGTCTGCCTCTGGGTCTGACTCAGGGTCCCCTTTGGAGGGCGGAGTTAATGTAAACAGATTTTTGAAGGGCGTGGCCTTATCATAAACAGCTCGTTCAGAACGGAAGTCAGAAAAGGCACAACTAGAAAGGGGATATTTTATTATCTAAGAATTATTTTGTGCATTAAATTGAATTAACATGGTCTGGATAGCCCACAGACATACCATAAAAATTTATAAAACCAATATTTGGTCCCCTTTAAAATTTCCCAGGCCAGTTGCATCTTTGTCACCAAATAAAATCCATTCTGTTTTATTGTCATTTAAAAACAGGAAGTTATTGTTTAGCCATTGTTTGATTGTAGAGATGCAGTCAAAGAGAGAAAACATTAGGTTACTGGATCCAGGCCTTAATGGTAAATAGATCTGCAAATCATCTGCATTAAAATGAAAGTTGACATTGTGGTGTCTTATAATAGATCCAAGTAGCAATATGCACAAGGAAAAGAGCAGAAGGCCCAAAATGGAACCATGGGGCACCCCACACAGAAGTGGGGCTGTAGAAGAAGAAGAGCCATTGAGTAAAATAGAGAAGGTTCTATCAGATAAATGGGACGTGAACCACTTCAAGGCCGTACCACGAATCCCAACAAAAGCATGGAGGCGAGACAGAAGGACAGAGTGGTCCACAGTGTCAAAGGCCACTGTAAGGTTGAGAAGCACCAGAGTTACTGGGCACCCAGAATCAACTGACTGAGCTATGTTGTTATGAACTCTCAGTAATGCAGATTCTGTGCTATGCCGGGATCTAAAACCAGATTGAAATTTATCAAGGATTGTGCTTTTTTTTATTTAAAAAATGGCTGAATTTGCATGAGAATAATAATATATATTAAAAAAGCATTTTGTTATTTTTAAATTTGAGCTACTACTTTTCAATTTTTACCTTTTAGCTTGCATTTTTCATGCAGGAGTGGTGGCACAGAGGTTAGAGAAGGTGGGCCTGTGACTGAAAGGGTGCCAGTTCAACTCCCCATACCGGCAACATCAGAAATGTGGGGTTAGGTGAAGCACCCACACCTGCTGCCACCCTTATTTGCCTCACTCTAGGCCCTTGAGCAAGGCCTTTAACCCCCACCATCTGCTCTCCTACGTGCCCTAGATAGCAGCTCTAGGCTCCACTAAGAGGGTTGTGGTAGCTCAGTGGTCTGTGGATGCATCAGGAAGGGCATTTGGCTTATCAGCAATTGCCAATCTTTCGGCAAGTTATGCCCCTTTTCCACTCGCTCGGCGCGGGTCGGATATTTTGGGCTAGACCCGTGTTTGAGGTCTTTTCCACAACACTTCGGACCTGCTTTACCCGACAATTCTGGCCCTGCTTCTCTTGGGGGTCCAAGCGATCCGAGCCGTGATGTCAGAAACACTGTCGGTCACTGACTGGACTCGGGGGAGGAGTCTGTCGGGAGGAGTCTGTGGGGAGGAGTCTATGGAGTCTTTCCAAAACAACAAATCCACCATTTTTTCTACCACCTGCCATTAGTCAGGAGCGTACTTTTTCGTATTGTTTTAGCTAGAAAAACAAAAAAAATTATGTCCAGTCTGTGGTCAAATGCAGAGGTGCAGGCGTTTTTGTGCTTTGTGGCTGACGAGAAGATCCAAAGCGAGCTGGATGGAATGATGAAATGATCACCCAACTAATAATGAGAGGGAAGGTAGCTTTGGACACAGCCACTTTTTTAAGCAATTATTGAAGATGGTGAGTGTTTTCTAACTTTAAACATATTTTAAGATACTGATCCCATCGGTTCTGAACATATTTTTAACAAACAAAAGAGGCTGACATCGATGTAACGATGCTATGATAATTAGCACATATGCTAACTGTACTCCGTTCTAACTGTATTTTATCCGGAACATATTTCAGCATGTGACGCTACAGAGTCCACACTGGACCCTCCAAACCTCCCG
>JBBPBX010088508.1:0-14482 GCA_038048925.1 Garcialebias charrua
TATTATTCTGTTAAGTCAACACAAATTAAATGTTAATTTTACATAGTTTTGTTCTACATAAGAAGACCCTTTCCTGTATTTCTGTTAATTTACATTATTAGTCTGTTAAGTCAACACAAATTAAATGTTAATTTTACATAGTTTTGTTCTACATAAGAAGACCCTTTCCTGTATTTCTGTTAATTTACATTATTAGTCTGTTAAGTCAACACAAATTAAATGTTAATTTTACATAGTTTTGTTCTACATAAGAAGACCCTTTCCTGTATTTTTTACCTCTAATAAATGTTTTTACTACATCAAAAACTGGCTAAATTTACTGGGAAATATCAACCAAAAAACTAATTTAAACTGGTAAAACCACAGTAAAATTTTGTATGTAAAATAATGGATATTTTGTGTTTTTTGTTCATCGCTAATAATAATCAAATTATATGGTGAGTTACTTTTTAAACCCGCTAATTGACTACCAGTACTACTACTGTCATTAAAAAACATGCAAAATGTATCATGGAATGAGAGGTACATATCACTTTAGAAAAATTTATTGACACAATTTTTAAACAATTCAGCGACTCCGATTTAATCCACAATCAAAAACTCAACTCTTTTAGTCAAGACAGTTTTCAATTAACAAAAAAATGCCAGGCAAAAAGCTTAAAAGAAATTAAATGTAAATGTTTCCATTTTTAGCAGTTCTCTTAATACTTTAAACAAAAAATGTGTAAATGTGGAAACAAAAACTTGCAGTGTTTCAATGAACAGTCCACAGAGCCGAAACTTCAAATATGTTTTCCTGCCAACAGTCCAAAAAACAAAAACTTGCAGTGTTTCAATGAACAGTCCACAGAGCCGAAACTTCAAATATGTTTTCCTGCCAACAGTCCAAAAAACAAAAACTTGCAGTGTTTCAATGAACAGTCCACAGAGCAGAAACTTCAAATATGTTTTCCTGCCAACAGTCCAAAAAACGAAAACTTGCAGTGCTTCAATGAACAGTCCACAGAGCAGAAACTTCAAATAGTTTTTCCTGCCAACAGTCCAAAAAACAAAAACTTGCAGTGTTTCAATGAACAGTCCACAGAGCAGAAACTTCAAATATTTTTTCCTGCCAACAGTCCAAAAAACAAAAACTTGCAGTGCTTCAATGAACAGTCCACAGAGCAGAAACTTCAAATATTTTTTTCCTGCCAACAGTCCAAAAAACAAAAACTTGCATACCTCTTCATTGAACAAGTTGAGTCCACAGAGAGAGTCCTTATTTAGGTGTCACACCACTCGTGATCGGTGATTTCCTGTATCAGGGTGAGGACTCGGGGGTTCACGTTGAGACGACACTTGGAGTTTTTGTTCTCCACTTTGGTTCCCTTTTCTGGATTTATTCGAAAAAAACACCTGTTAAAAGAAAAGACGACCATCATAATTATTTAGAAGTTTCAGTAAAGTAAAATACATATTTAAAAAAGCTAAGTTTGGTCCTCTGGACATTCAAAAAAACAAAACAAAAAAGTAGAAACATTGGCCCTCATTCACGAACCGTTCGTACGCACAGATTTGTTCTTAAACTGTGCGTACGAGTGATTTAGGATCATTTGCGGCATTCAACAATGTTTTCGTATCCTACGATTTTTTTCAGATACGAACAAAATTTACGAGTGGTCCGGACCTGTCGTATATTTTAGGAGCGTCAGTCTGCTGTCATCCAGACGGAATTTCTCCACTAATAACTTCATATTTCATTATTTAGAAAATATTTAGAGTTTAAAAAAGTCACGCACCACAATTGGTCTTGACAATAGGTTCTGTTTGAAGTCGAATTATATTTTTAAATGTAATAATGACTAACGGATTAAAGTATTTAAATTAAAATCAATTTGTTATCAATGCCGTTTTCTAACACTACAATATTAATATGAAGATCTCAAACTAAAACCAACTTAAATTATGAATTAATTTAAGTTTAATTTGTCTCGGTAACGCAGACTTCGGTAACGCAGACTTTAATTATGAATTAATGTAAGTTTAATTTGTCTCGGTAACGCAGACTTTAGGTTGACCTCCTGTCGCAGTCATAGCTGTCAGATAGCTCAATCAGTAAAGCGTTGCGTCGTAGTGCAGAACTTTATGGGTTCGAGTCCCACATGGGACAACGTTTTTTTTTTCTCCTTTTAATTCATTCCAGATTTAAAAAACACAAGAAAACTATTTACAATACAACAAGAAATGAAGCATAAAGTCTTTAATCTGGAATGAATAAATAATCTAAAGAAGGAAGGGAAAAAAAATAGGCATACCTTGTGGGAATCGAACCCACGAAATCTCGATAACAGTGCAATGTTTTAACCAGTTAGCCACCAGTACACGTGTATATTTTAAGGTCCACATTTCTTATAAACAGACATTCTTTGTCATTAGTTGGTCATTTACTCCCATGAGTGACGCTGCTAATAAGGACAGATTTACTTTTCTCGATCAAGGAGAGCAAAACTTCAATCTCCGCACCGGTAGAGTTCTTCTTTTTTACTTTTCGCTGTCATTTTATGCACAAACACGTTTTGCCTCCGAGGCAGGAAACGTAGCCTTATATGGCGTTTTGAGGGGTGGGAATTATGTAAATGACCTCTCCGCGTGCACGCGCAGGTGGTTGGAACAGGTGGGATTCATCATATTTACGCAACCCATTTACACACTTTTCCTGAGGATAGAAGACTTTGTTGAATCTGACGTGGCATGTTCGTACGAACGCTTCGTACGAACAAAAGTAGGAGAAATTTAGGATAAAAATACGAACATTTTCGTGAATGAGGGCCATTGTCGTCTTTCGTTCGAAAGACTTCCTCAGTCTGAGGCCCTGTTTACACGGCGCGTATTTTGAGTGGAACCGCTCCTTTATCTCTGCGGATGTGCTTATCATTGACATGAGTCCACTGGGCCCCCTCTTTGACTCCGATGGTTTTTGAACTCACCCTGCAGAGTGGAGGTTTTTCGCTGACCCCCCGTTGATAATGTAAACATCTCCCGCTGATCTTTTGTTTGAACACATGCGCGCAGCACGCATGCTCGGACAGTCAGGGCAGGCAGACATTTCACGTGTCACGCTGCAAAATATGTGCTATATAATAACAGTTTAACAATAATAAACAGTATTTATGTTAGCGTGGGAGATATATAGTAATCTGAGCTATCTATCTGGACTCGTTACGTTATTTAAACAATGCGTAACGTAAAATGAAGACACCAGGTTTATTTATTTATTCATTCAACACCACAAACTGTACGTCACACAAACACTGAGAATTTAACTGAACACTATTAAAACACGTTAACTGAACTGTAAATATGTTAATGAACTAGACTCTTGCTGTGTTTTCATCTGGACCCCATCAGAACCGGTCCGCCTGTTGGAACGACAGCTTCTCCACCTCGCAGAAAAAAAGAAATAAATAAAAGCTCAGTTCGTTGTTGTGTGATCAAAGTAAACACAAGCAAAAATTAAATTAAGAACGTTGATTTACCTGCTGTAAGTCATGTTTTTCATGGAGTAAAGTCCGACATCATCCTCGTCAACTCTGTTCTGGTCCACAGTCCACTCAGCGTCTGGTGTGCAGCTTGTTAGATGAAGAGGTCCCACTTGGTGTCAAATCTGTCGACTCTTATCCAAAATTCAGCTTTAACTTGTTGTTAACTTGTTGATAGCTCAACGTTTAGTCCAGAAGAACGCAGCAGTCTGCCAGCAGAGTGAGGCAGCACGCATGTGCAGTGGGTGAAGGTTCACCAGCACGCATGCACAGTGGGTGAAGGTTCAAAAATCCACAGCGCTAACTAATGACCGGGCATGGTAACTACTGTACAGTGAATTCATGAAAGGAGGAGGGGGGGCATGAGGGAGGGGGGAGATTCGAGCGGACCCATGTCAACGCAAAACTTTTCATCTAATTAACATACCCAAAACCTCCGTTTCCCCCCACAGTGTCTGTGTAAACAGGGCCTGAGTTGCTGTATTCAGCTCAGTCTTATAAATATCACCTTCTCACAGTGGATCAACCAGTTGGCTGATGACAGACAAAACCAGTTGCTCACATGATCAAGGAGGACCATCAGCCTAACGATAGATCGTTAACACCCTGATGGTTATTGCTATTCACAGAGGGCTGAGTGATACTAGCAATAACAGCATTGTAAGAGGGAGACAGTTGAACCCGGAGGCCTCCACCTCTGTTTAATTATGGACGGTTTCTTTTCACAAAGATGGCCTCCTTTACTCCTCTCTCAAACCAGTGTTCCTACGAACGTGGCCATCTTTGTGAAAAGAAACCGTCCATCATTAAACAGAGGTGGAGGCCTCCGGGTTCAACTGTCCCCATCTTACAATGCTGTTATTGCTAGTATCACTCAGCCCTCTGTGAATAGCAAACAACCATCAGGGTGCTAACAATCCATCGTTAGGCTGATTGTCCTCCTTGATCATGGGAGCAGCTGGTTTCAGGCTGTCATCTGCAAACTGGTTGATCCACTGTGAGCAGGTGCTATAAGGCCCTGTTTACACGGACACTGTGTGGGGGAAACGGATGTTTTGGGTATGTTAATTAGGTGAAAAGTTTTGCGTTGACACTGTCGAATTCTGTGGATACGACTCTCTCCCCCTCCAACCCCCCGTCCTCATGATTTCACTGTAGTTACCATGCTGGGCCTTTAGATGGCGCTGTGATTTTTGGAACCTTCACTACTACGCATGCGCTGCCTGAGGTAAACAGCTGCCTGTCTGCTTTCCTCTCTGGCTAAAATCAGCTAACTACAAGTTGTTGTCAACAAGTTAACAACAAGTTAAAGCTGGAATTTGGACAAGAGTCAACAGATTTGAGTCAGTGGGACCCGCTTCATCTAACAAGCTGCACACTAGACGCTGAGACTGTGGACCAGAACCAGAACCGCTGAGTGGACTGTGGACCAGAACCGGACTTTACTCCGTGATACAGCTGACTTACAGCAGGTAAATCAACGTTCTTAATATAATGTTTGCTTGTGTTTACTTTGATCACACAACAACTGAGTTTTTATTTATTTATTTATTTCTGCCAGGTGGAGAAGCTGTCGCTCCAGCAGGCAGACGGTTCGGCGGTTCTGATGGGTCCAGATGAACACACAGCACGAGTCCAGTTCATTAACATAGTTACAGTTCGGTTCACGTGTTTTAATAGTGTGTTCAGTTTAATTCTCAGTGTTTGTGTTACGTAAAGTTTGTGGTGCTGAATAAATAAATAAATAAAAAATAAACCTGGTGTCTTCATTTTCACAGCACGTTACGCACTGTTTAAAAAATGTAACGAGTCCAGATAGATACTGTAGTTCAGATAAATTTACATCTCCCACGCCAACATAAATACTGTTTATTATTGTTAAACTGTTATATTTTGCAACGTGACACGTGAAATGTCAGACTGTCCACGCGCATGCGGGCTGCGCGCATGTGGTTGACACAAAAGCTCCACGGGAGATGTTTACATTATCAGCGGGGGGTCAGCGAAAAAGTTCCACCTTGAGAGCAGGGTCAGAAAAGTATCGGTGTCATCGAGGGGGGCCAGCAGCGTCGTGTAGGCGATAAGCAAAGTCGCAAAGAGAAAGTAGCGGTTACACTCAAAATACGCGCCGTGTAAACTGGCCCTAAGACTGAGCTGAATACAGCACCTCAGACTGAAGAAGTCTTTCAGACGAAAGATTAAACGTTTCTAGAGTTTTTTTTTTTTTTTTTTATGTCCAGAGGACCAGACTTAGCTTTTCTAGATTTTTCTACCTGGATTATTGAGCATGCATCTGGGTAAAATACATATTGTTTTATAGTATTACAAATTGAAAGCAAGCCATATTTATTTACCTTTGAAGCAATTCCAGAGTTGAAGCCAGCTCAGACGGATAATGGATGTTGAAACAATAGTAGCTCCCGAACATCAGGCACAACGCAGAAACGAAGGAGGGGATGTTTGTGTTAAAGGAGAAATGTAATCAAATCTGAAAAAATCGATATAACAAGAATTTCATATAGTAAACAACACACATAAACATACTTAGTATGCTTTTTTCAAGTCAGTAGCTTAAAGAAATAGTTTTTTACATTTTTCCTGCTACATGCCGAAGTACAGTGATTTCTGTAGTAATTTTCTGGACGCACTTTTATGACACAATTAAGACCTCCTTTGCTATCTTACAATAACACTGAAGCTATAAACCCATCATTACTGTCCTCTTGTCTGTCATTTAAAATGGAAGCAGAAGACTTTTTTGAATCTGAAGGATATCACTTTAGTTTGTCAAAAACAGTTTGGTGATTTAGTGCATTAATGGGCATTTCTATCCTGGAAATACGAATAGCCGTGCGTTAGCCGCCGCATGCTAACGTTAGCATGCTAGCGCCGTATGCTAACGTGGAAGTGGGGGTGTTGAAAATGTCCTGAAACAGTTACCAATGTCTTGTTAAGCTCTGTCTTCCCCAGAACATAGTAGGATCTAAAATGATTTTTAAAGATGAAGGAGCAAGTTGAAACATGCTGTCTCCCTCCTTGCTAGCAGGCTCCATTGGGAGCTGCCTGGCTAACTAACTACGGTGGCCCTACACGGCCAAAATTCTACAGCGGCCGAATGCACAGGAGCGGTAAAAATACAATATAAAATTTAAAAAAAGTTTTAAAATCGATTTTGGGGCTTTTAGAATAGATTCTGAATCGCCAGGACTAAGAATCTTGATTCTTTAAAAAATAGATTTTTTTTGCTGCATCCATAATTGCTACACACTGAAACCTTTTTGTCCACAACTAGATACACACACTAATATTACTGTATGAGGGACGACTCGTTGCACTGCCTACGTCATATTCAGGGGACGGAGAGCAGGCAGGAGGAGGGGGGTCAAAAACACCAGATGAGAATTTTTTCACTTTGCAAAGTCTAAATTTGAGTTAGGATGACATTTTTGACTTGTGAAAATTTCTCAACAAGCTTTTTTTATGCTTTTCATTAGACTACTATTAGCTTAAAAACACTTTTCATTTCTCCTTTAAGGGTCCGGTCCAGACTCAGCATGTACCTTGTTGAGGAATAGCATGACTGTCCTATAAAGAAAAAATAATAATTGAACAGGGTACCGTATATATTATTAGGTCCTATACTCGCATGAGAAAATCCATTAGTAGTACAACGTAATAAATTAGATATGAAGCAGACTTACCACAGACAATGATGGTTGGCATTAGAGCCACTTGCTCCAGTTGCACATCTTCTGCCAGACTCGTTTCATCTACCGGTACATAGAAGAACATGGACTCCTCCTTCTCATGAAAGTAGTTGAGGAGAAGCAGGACCATCTCTTTCACATCCTCTGAGCAGCCACTCTGCTGTCCCCGTAGCCTCTGAAGTCTTGCATAAGTCTGAAGGAACTTCTTGTTGTTCTTGACACAAACAGGGGTCAGGTAGTTGAGGAGCCTTTTTCCCTTCAAATCCAAGTTGCATATGAAGGTCTCCTTGAGGTCGTTCCCAGTGAGTTCCTTGAAGTGGATCGACATGCCAATTTCATCAAACAAAAATGGCCACTCCTCTCTGAGGCACTTGATACTTTTTTACAGTTCTTCTTGAAATTTAGTCCATGGAATTTCAAAATTGTCCTCCCAGTGCGAGTCAAGCTGTGGGCTGCTGGATGAGGTAGATGCTGAACTTTGGGGTGAAACTGAGAGCAATGACAGCGATTGGGCAGGTTAAAGTCCAACACCCACCATGTTTTCAAATTGCATCGCCATTAATATTTATTAGTTTATTTAAAAATAATACAGGAGCGTTTACTTATATTGTGGAGAAATAACACTAAATGTGTTATTTCATGATTTATAGCAGATTTTAGCATGCAGCTCCGGGAAAATCTGCTCCTCTCCATATATGGGCATTCACTTGGGCATTCACGTCACCAAAGTGACGCCTTGGAGTTCCAGGCGAGCAGAGGAAAAGAACAAGGAAGCATTTTTAAATATTCCATAAAGCTGCCTGTTGATTAATCCTGCTGTCGCTCACTCATGTCATCATATTCTGAGCGAGCATCCACTACTAGTTTAATTCGTTTGATCGCGACAAATTCATTCATTTCCGCATCGCCCCGCATTTCTCGCCCCGTGATGAGAAAGGCACCCAGCCTCGCAGCTGCTCTGCCCGCGCGCATGCTTCACGACCCGTGCTGCTGCAACAAGGCTGACGAGAGATAAGAGCAGATACATACACTCGAGGGAGCAAATTACACCGGCACGAGGAACTTCAAAGGTGACCAGCGGAGCGGAACGAGGAGCCAGAGACCGCGCGCGGGCTCGCTCCTCAGGGGCAGAATGAATCAAGCAACAGGTCCGCAGCGGTGTTATAAAATAAATAATAAATAAAATCAGAGCGCTGGTCCATACACACAAATGCACCAGGAAATATAAAGTTTTAACGCACTCTCTCTCATAAACCTCCATGGAAACTCACTCCTACCTTCTGCCTTCTGGGTGGAGATCATGTAACAAAAGGCATGACCCTTCGGGACTTTTCGGCCAGGTTTCCGGATTCCTTCGGGAGTGGGTTGTTTTTTTTTTTTTTTTTTAACCCTCGCCTGGCCCAAATGCAAAAATGAAAATAAAATTCATAAAATACTACAGTAATTCTCCAATATGGTGAATTGTTACTGTCACGGTGGGTGTTGTCCTTTAAGCTTCATCAGACGAAAGTGAGCTGTTTTCAGGTCTGTAAATTACAGAGAGGAAAAAAAAGGTTTACAATGTACAATATAAGAAGATGTCTATGCCTGTTTAGAACATTGTGCATGGGGCACAAAGTGTAAAATAATATGTTAAAATATTTCACCAACACATTTTTCATTATTTAGATCACATTCTGAGTGTTAACATTTTCTACTAACATTTTATTGTTCTGGGTTCTGTATATTTAAACATTTTTGTGAATGTCTGGTTTCTGGAATACACTGTTCTTAATTGTCCCTGATGACAGGCAGAGAACAAATCAGACGTTTTCATGCAGTCACAGATTTGACAGATCACTTCGTCTGTTAGGCTCATATTTTTTAATAAGGACATTACTTTCGATATGGTGTAGGCTTGACCTAACTCGTGAATATTTTGCATTTCCTCAACAATAATTTTTATAGTATATCTCGCCTTAAGCGCAGGGGTGACAGAGCGTTCTCTGTAGCAGGCCCAAGACTCTGGAACGAGTTACCGCTGCTCATCAAACAGGCCCCCTCCCTCTCGGTTTTCAAATCCCGGTTAAAAACTCACTACTACTCCATCGCTTTCAATGCCAGCTGATTTGTATTGGATCGTTTGATTTATGATCTGCAATGTTTTTTATGTTTTTCGTGTTGTACTTCATTGTATGTGTTGCCTGTTGCGTGTTTGTTTGTCCAGCACTTTGGTGGACTTGTTCCTGTTTAAAGTGCTTTATAAATAAAATGGTATGGTATGGTATGGTATAGTAGAAGCAGGTATGAGCATCTGCCCTTGCAGTTTAAGTTAAAAGACACACACATTTCTGAGATATGAGTCACTATCATTCTCTGGCATGTCAATAGCTTCACTGGCTGCTTGCATGGCTTCATGTGTGTTTTCAGAATTATCTGTGCTGGCAAGTGCACTTGAGGACTGAGGGCAAGTTTCCATGTACATGTCATCAATACTATCAGGGGAGCATGCTTTATGCTTCCTACACATATGAGAAGTAAATGACGACTTCTTTGTAAAGACATTCTTACAACCTTTAACTGGGCATGACACTGACCTGCCCTCTCCAATATGGTCATTTAAGTGAGACACTAGCTCTTTCACCATCATGAGAAAATGGTGGGCACATAATGCAACCGCGCATTTTAAATCGGCAACAACGGCTGTAGCTTGTGGCGCAGGTGCATTATGTAAATGATAAAAATGACCCTTGAAAGCAGAGTAAGTTGTAAATGTTTGACTACAGTTAGCACCAACACACTTGAAAAGACGAGGCTCATTCCTATCCATGCACTTTGCAATGTAGCATATACCCTAAGTTAAAGTGTCCAGTTTCTTTGTGCAAAAGACGCAGGTCATCATTTAAGAAAATTTGGTGGGTGTGTGATTTATCACACATTGGTGTAGCAGTCTTAAAAGCTAACGGCACTAGCTTAGAACAACATGTGCTAACATTAGCTTATTACATGTGCTTAGCTTAGCTTGCAACATGTGCTTAAATTAGCTTATAACATATGCTAACATTAGCTTACAACATGCGCTAACAGTTCAGCAGACATTCCCGGTAGGAAAAAAGTAAACGTAAAGCTTACGTGGAAATGTTATTTTCTCTGAATCAACAGCCAAAGACTCCAAAACAAGATGTAAAAAGTTTTTAGAAAATTTCTTCTCCGCTCCTCCAAACAGCAGTACTGTATCTGGCTAGCTGCAGCCGTGAACGTGACGAGGCCAGTTCTTCTTCTTCTTCTTTTCTATCATGGCGGATCGCAAGCAACGTAAAGGTGCATACCGCCACCTACCGAGCTCAGCGAGAAAGGCTCTGGTCCCAGGCAATGTGTTTGCAGAAACTAAAAGAAAAACCCGCTCATTCTCAATCAGTTCATCTGGACAGTTTCTTTTTAGTAGAAAGAAAGAAAAACGTTTTTAGTTCAACCCCTCTCCCCCACCCAACGCGGTCACATGACTTACAACACTTAACATTTTGTTTCTAACTTTAAAAAAATATACAAATCACTATCTTTAAAAGTATACAAATCACTATCTTTTCATTCATTCATTCAACCTTTATTTAGTCAGGTAAATCTCATTGAGCCTCGAGGGCTCATTTACAAAAGCGACCTGCAAACTCAGGTCTCGTGCTCTATGCAAACTTATTTTTGTCATTATTCTTCCATCAATCATGTTAAAAGTACAGCAGAAGTTTGTAAAGTGATTTACCTTTGTATTTTGTATTTTCAAAAACAGTTCAAAACTTTAGTTTTTCCAGCATTTTAATGTCATATTAACAAAATTGTTTTGTTATAGCCATTACAGTATTTTTTTGTGTTTTTTACCACGATTTGTAGTTTTAACAAATATATTTGATTATTCGCACACAGTTTTGTTGTACAAACAACGTAAAAAGATTGTTTAACAGTTTACAAAGGTTAACTGTGAATTAAACAAAACATTTATGCTTTCCATTTTACAGTATTTTTATGTTGTGATTTTACATAGTTTCAATGTAAATTCTACGGACATTTCTTACAGTGTAGGACATATAGTCATATTATTAGTCCTTTCCACGCTTAAGAGATGCCTGACACACAGCCCTCCAGCATCAGTGTCATCTACGAAGTAACTGAGACACAACTGATTCACCACTGATACGTCTCTAAGGTGCTAAGGGATGTACGGTAGTCACACAGAGATGAGTAGGGAGTGTGTGAAGTGGGAGGTGGCGTGTGCAGCACCATACTCTTAAATCAACGGCTCTGCTGTCACTGCACTGGTACTGAGTGTAAGCACTTAGTTGCAACGTTGTTCAGGTGTGAGCAACCAGGAGCTCGTCTTTGCAGCTAAATTGTAGAACGATAGTGTGGAAGGGATTATTGCTTTGTTTCTCTATTTACAGGCTATGAACGTGACATTGCAGACATGACTCGCTGAGATGATGCTCACTGTGGAAAAAAAAGATTACTAAGAATATTTACAGACAGAGTGGCTTAAAAACACATAAATTAAAGTCCTTAAAGTTAAAGCTTCCTATGTGTCCCAGCTGTAGCATTCCTTGAAGGAATGCGAGGACGGTGTCTCGCTTGACTTGTTGGCACTTGAAAGAACGTGTGTTGTGAATGAATCTCCGCAACTGTGGCACCATATTTTAGCACAGTCTATATTTAGTTATAAATAACTTGACTTTACTTGGTCAATATTTTAATATATATTCTATATTTTTTATATATCTATTTTATTGAGGTGTAGGCTAAGGTAAATTGGATTTGGTGGCCATTTATAAATTAGATGACTTCAGAAGTGTATCAGCTGTAGATGTACCGGTACATACGATATGGTAATTATTTTTTATTTCATTAAATCCATCCAGTGGTGTGTTAGATGCTAACAGAATTGATTCCAGTAAATACCGTATTTTCCGGACTATAGGTCGCACCGTAATATAGATCGCTTTGTCCAATTATTGCCAAAAAATTGGAAAAATCCATAAACGGATCGCACCTTAATATAGATCACACCTACGTCACCGCTGATATAACGAGTCATCCACCACTGACATGACACGTCACCGCTGAGACAACCAGGGAATGTGGACCGTGTTTAGCTCTGCTGCAAATGTCTGCCACAGGAGCGCACAACAAGGCTTTTAAGAAGATTAACACGGTAAAAACAATTATTTGTTTGCTAAAAATTATAGCTGACATTATAGCACAAGGGTTCCTGAGCTTAACCGTTCCTTAATAAATTCACAAAATGGTCTAATCTGCTGGATTTCAATTGTTTCGGTTTGACATCTTCCAAACGGTCGCGTGCACTGCGAAAATAAATTATAAATAAATCAAATTTTATCTCAAATGTCTTATACAGGTCAACAGTTTGTAAATGAAACCCATATAATTACACTCTGTAAGCTGAAAAAATATCCGCAGAGTGATTTATGAGCTATTTATCTAAAATATACACTGAAATTAGGGGTGCACCAATTTCAATTTTCTGTCCGATCACCAATCACCGATTTTTAAAAAGTCTGACCTGCCGATTCCGATTTTGGCAGATACCGATTTTCAGGTGTTAAAAGGTCAAAATGCACCCTAAATTTTCATGATTTTCCGACCTTTGCGGAGGCAGATGTGATCGGTGGATAAAATCGGCTTCTCATTTAAAGATCGGCCGATCACCGATCTCCCCAAATTACGGAAATCGGGGCCGATAGATCGGCCGGCCGATTTATCGGCCGGCCGATTTATCGGTGCATCCCTAACGGAAATAAAACGAAGCTAACACGACACGAGTGCGTCTCTAAAACAACGAATAAAAAAACGAATTTTATCTCAAATGTCTCATACAGGTCAACAGTTTGTAAATGAAACCCATATAATTACACTCTGTAAGCTGAAAAAATATCCGCCGAGTGGTTAATGAGCTATTTATCTAAAATATACACGGAAATAAAACGAAGCTAACACGACACAACTGCGTCTCTAAAACGACGAATAAAAAAACGAATTTTATCTCAAATGTCTCATACAGGTCAACAGTTTGTAAATGAAACCCATATAATTACACTCTGTAAGCTGAAAAAATATCCGCCGAGTTAGTGCTGGGCGATATGGAAAAAATCATATATCACGATATGGACTTTTTTATATCACGATAACGATATATATCACGATATATACAACACGATGTGTGTGTGTGTACAGGAAAAATTTGGACCAAAGTTTTTTATTTTATTATTATTTTACTACAGATACAGTTACAATTATAAGAATGTGAACAAAAAGAACAAGGAAATTTGGACCAAAGTAGAAAAAGAGTTTCTACTTTGGTCCAAATTTTTCCTGCAGGTGACGGTAAAACAACGGCTGCTAATAAAACCCACGAAGAAGAAATCCGCTCTGGAAGTTGGAGTAAACAAAGCAAGAAACAGAAAAGAGAAAACGTTGCGTTTGATTGCGGTTCTGTTGCGTCTCTGGTCTGTTTTGTATTGGTTAACTGGACCCGAGTTGGGACTCGGTTGGACTCTGGTTCGTGTCCTCTGGACCCATTTTGTCTCCGAGTTTCAGCGGAGCGAAATAATGGAAGCTAACAAGGTGAGCTGCCCCCTCTTTTTGGTAAAAGTTCTTCCTCGGGCTGCCTGCGCAGCTGTTTCTCCTTGTTGTGACACCGGCGTCATGCCCCTGCGGCTCTGTTGCTCTCGAGTTTAACAACGTAAAGCATGTGTCGCAAACCCGCGCGTGCGTCAAACATAAAGCAGCGCCGTCATCTCGCAAAACCACAATATGAAGCTTCTTTGCGACAGTTATTTTTTTATTCTTATTTATCACGATAGAGACGATAGAAGGAAAGTAGCACGATAGACACGTTTCTATCGTCCCCACGATATATATCGTCATATCGCACAGCCTTACGCCAAGTGGTTTATGAGCTATTTATCTAAAATATACACGGAAATAAAATCGAAGCTAACACGACACGAGTGCGTCTAAAACAACGAATAAAAAAAGAATTTTATCTCAAATGTCTCATACAGGTCAACAGTTTGTAAATTAAAGCCATATAATTACATTCTGTAAGCTGAAAAAATATCCGCTGAGTGGTTTATGAGCTATTTATCTAAAATATACACGGAAATAAAACGAAGCTAACACGACACGAGTGCGTCTCTAAAACGACGAATAAAAAAATGAATTTTATCTCAAATGTCTCATACAGGTCAACAGTTTGTAAATGAAACCCATATA
>JBBPBX010088510.1:0-14481 GCA_038048925.1 Garcialebias charrua
GGAGCAGAATGCTTTCCCTGTTCAAAATATCCAATGGTTTTGTTCCTCAGCAGAGGCCAACGCCTCCAGCAAGAATCGTTTCTCTATGGAAAAAGTCCAGACCCTTGTCTGAAGCGAAGTGAAGGACAGGGTTTGGTTTTAACCAGGCTAGGTGTGAATGCACCATTAGTCAAACTGAAAAGTTACATTTCACTGATTTAATGTCATGTTGATTACATGTTCAAAATGTTTTTAGAAATCTTACATACTTTTCTAAATAATTTAATCTTTTATATTAATATGTAAAAACAACTTTTAAGCTGTAGTATTTCCCCTGTACAAAAATGTTTTTTAAACATTTGTTTAGACTATCACTATGTTATTACATAGTAGTAATCAGTAAGACGTGTGACAAATAACTGGTGAAAAAATTAGCTTTGTCTCATATAGACATAACATACTGATAGTTTTAACAAATATGTTTAAATTTTTTAATAAAAGTTATGTACTGCAGCCTTAGTGTCATGTGAATTTATTATTATTATTTTTTTCTTTCAGCTTTTTCTTCTTTCAGCTTTTTCCCTGCGTTAGGGGTCACCACAGCGATCTAGTCGCATGAAGTGTCATGTGAATACATGTTCAAAAACAGTTTGTAGAAATTTGACAGTTTACTACATAGTCTTGTATATCTTTTATAGAAATATGTTCCAGATTAAGCTATAAAGCAGCAATATGTAACTTCTAAGAACGAGGTCCTTTAAAAACATTTGTTTAAATTTTCCCTCACCATTACAGAAAAGCAACAGACATATAATCTGCAAAAAAATCAAGGTCTGTCTACTGCTGACATGACATTGTGACAGTGTCAAAAAACATTTTGCTATCAAAGTTACATACTACAGCTTTAATTTAGATGTTCAAAAACATTAAAAATCTGAAATAATTTTCTATATCAAATTTTAAATATCAAATGTTTTATAAAGTTTAACTGTTATATTTTATATATCTTGATATCCATTTTGATATCATTTCAAATCTTAAATAACGTAACATGTTCATAAAAATTGTATTCCAAACACTCAATTTAATTTTTTTATGTATTTTGAATTTAAAAGATGTTAAATACAAAATGGTGTGATTTAGAAATGTTCATTTAAATAAAGCTTAATTGTTAAGCAGCACTCGCATTCTTTGTCTTTCTTGTCAAAGATCAGTTTCTTTTTTAGTTCTTCTTTTACATTAGAACAGTACCGGTATATAGATAACTTTACAAAATTACCGGGGTACCGGTAAGTAGGATTTAAAGCTGTAACATGTGTTCCATTAACATGATAGCATCATGTTTGCATAACACAATTCCATTGAGTAATACTGGCAATCAAAAATAAGCTGGTTATTCATTATATTATTGTTGCTGAAACATAAAAAACATTCTTGATAATACATAATATATTTACATTATAGTAACAGATAAAATGTTTTTAATTTCAACTTAATATTTTAAAGTAATCTTATGTAAATAAAATATGTTGATAAGGGAAAAGGGAAAATATGTCAGTTTTATTTATTCGCATTATGTGGGACGGATGTTCACAATAAAATTAAGTAAGTTGAACAGCTTTTTTCTTTCAGTGGGAGCAGGAAGTGGTTTGTCCTCAGACTTGATTATAACATTGGTTTTGGTTCTGATGGTTTTGGTTCTGAAGCCTCGCAGTACAACCGGTACAAAGACAGCATCTACCTGGTCTTTGACTTCTGTGAGCACGACCTGGCCGGCCTGCTGAGCAACACCAACGTGAAGTTCACGCTGGCCGAGATCAAGAAGGTGATGCAGATGCTGCTGAACGGGCTGTGCTACATCCACAGGAACAAGGTCAGAGCCAGACCCGCTGACAGCCTCTGACAGGTCCGATAGCCAGGTCAGAACCTGGTTCCCTGACTCTCGTGTCTCAGATTCTCCACAGAGACATGAAGGCAGCCAACGTTCTGATCACCAGAGACGGGGTCCTGAAGCTGGCCGACTTCGGTCTGGCTCGGGCCTTCAGCCTGGCAAAAAACAGCCAGGGGAACCGCTACACCAACCGGGTCGTCACGCTGTGGTACCGCCCTCCAGAGCTGCTGCTGGGTGAGGAGCTGCTCCTTCACTTTGCAGACAAACAAAAGCATGTTTTGTTTTAGAAGCTGAACATTTTGTCTTCATGATTAAAATTTTACTCTACAGCTCAAGTGTTTGATTAGAATAATAAAATGTTTGGATCAGAACCGTGATCCGTTTCCTTCTCCTCAGGTGAGCGAGACTACGGGCCCCCATCGACCTGTGGGGGGCGGAGATGTGGACCCGGAGCCCCATCATGCAGGGGAACACGGAGCAGCACCAGCTGACCCTGATCAGCCAGCTGTGCGGCTCCATCACCCCTGAGGTGTGGCCCGGCGTGGACAAGAAGTACGAGCTGTACCAGAAGATGGAGCTGCCCAAGGGCCAGTAGAGGAAGGTGAAGGACTGCCTCAAAGCCTACGTCAAAGACCCCTACGCTCTGGACCTCATCGATAAGCTCCTGGTTCTGGGTCCGGCCCAGCGGACTGACAGCGATGACGCGCTCAACCACGACTTCTTTTGGTCCGACCCGATGCCATCGGACCTGAAGAACATGCTCTCCACCCACAACACCTCCATGTTCGAGTACCTGGCGCCGCCCAGGCGGAGACACATGCCCCAGCCCAACCAGAACCGGAACCCGGCCACCGTCAATCAGGCCGACTTCGAGCGGGTGTTCTAGAGCGGCTCTGACCCGACAGAACTTTGGTTCCTACGACCAGGAGATGAAAACATTTAGATTTCTCCTGTGGCTCGTTACGTTCTGTCGGACCATTACCATGGCAACCGCATCCGGAGAAAACACCCGAACATTAAAAAAACTTTTCTTTTGCCTGTTCGTCTGTTTTTGGTGATAACCAGGAGCTGAGGCAGCGTTCTCTCCTTCAGCTGTTTGTTGCACTAACAGCTAAACTTCAGCTCGTTCAGGACACTCAGACTTTTGGGTTTTGTAACTTTTGAAAAGTTTAAAAAGTCTCATTGAAATGAAAACAGATCTCTGGACTTCATTTTGTGCTTTTGATCCGATCATTTTAATTCTGATCATTTTAGCTCGTTCTCCTGCGCAGTGCCTCCACCAGTCCACTAGATGGCAGCGGCCATCTTGTCCTTCTGTAGCTGAAGATGTCCAGGAGGCTCCACAAGTTTCTCCTTGTGTTGAGATCTGAGCCCATGGTCCTGTTGGGCCCAACTGGGTCCAAGTTTCAACCGTTTGTCTCATCTGATCATTAAGCTTTAGTCCAGACATGTTTAAGAAATTTAAAAAGTTTAAATGGCTGCTGCACCGATTAATTGGTACGTAGGAACGACTTGAAAAGAAGCCAGAGACGCCAGAGTTTTAAATGTAGACATAAATAAATTGAATTAAGTCCCCCACATGAAAACACCCAGTTTGGAGTCAAGGTTTGATGTTAGAACATCAGAGGTTGTTAATAGATGAAGACAGAGCAGCCATCTTGTCCTGTTTTCACATACATCAGTTTGATGCTGCAGGAAGACCAGCTGGGACCGGATCACCACATGTTGGGCCGCGGTGCGTCTGAGCACGTTCAGGCCTCTGGTGCATCCCACTAACTGGTTCTGGAACGGGCTCGACTCGGGCCTTTGACATCCTGCTCCTGTGGGTCAACAGCCATGTGTGTGTAACTTTGTCCTGAAGCTGGAGCTGCTGGTTCACACCGGGGGTTAAAGACCTAGAGCAAACTGAATAACTTTGTTTTAAAATGGATTCACAAAATAAAAGTGACTAATTTACCAGAATAAACAAACACTGAGTGAGACCAGGTCTGGAATCAACACGAAGCCTGAAAAAAACAAAAGCTGACATTAAAAGTGTGAAAACACAGATCTAGTTTCTTCTGCAGCCATGAACAGTTTCTTTTATTCAGCTGAAATTATTTTATGTTTAAAGAAATTAATTTTGTTATAATCATGGTTTTAAAAAAAGCACACGCCCATTCAGTTTGAAGGTTTCTACATTTTCAGTCATTAACACAAATTCTGTTCCTCACAAAGTCTGACATTATTTTTTTACTATTCATAAAATTGCTCAATATATATATATATATATGTTCGTTTTTGCAAACAAAATGATAAATCACTTTAATTTTGCTTTAAAAGTGATTTTGAACTTCAAGCCGTGTTTAATCATGGGAAAACCAATTACACATGAATGCACCATCTGTGACGTAGTGAGAGGCAGAGGGCTCTGGTCTCTTTAATAGCGGACATTTTAAAACCAGATGAATTTATCAATCTATGTGAAGATTTGAGCTATTTGTCTTCATTTTGGGAAGCAGAAAATAGTTTGGGTGATGGAACAAGAAACAACAGGATCTAATTTAGGTCTGATGCTGTATCAGACTTACCTTCATGTGAGCTGCTCATACCCGCGCACTGTGACAAGCCCAGAGCTCTGCCCGGTGTTACATCACAGATGGTGCGTTCGTGTGTAATCGGATTTTCCATGATTAAACACGACTTGAAGTTCAAAATCACCTTTAAAGCAAAATTAAAGTGATTTATCATATTGTTTGCAAAAATGAACATATTTAAATGATAAAATATATATTTTGAGCAATTTTATGAAAATTAAAAAATCATGTCAGTGGGGCTTTAATACCATACAATATTACATTATAATGGTAAAAACATCACACACACAAAAACAATACAGTATTCATACAATTGTGATATGTTGCCTCATATTGCAACAGTGCCACCTGCTGGTTAACAGAGAAAATCAACATAACAAGACTAAAATCAAACAGATGTTCAACCAGATCTAAGTACACTACTGAAAAATTACCAAATATGCTAAGTAGAAACCCTAAAATCTAAATAAACTTTGACTAAATGGTCTTATGTGCCAGTATTTCCTTATCATTTGGTATAAATGCCCATTGAACAGCCACAGTGTGTCGTATTGTAAGGCTGTATTTCACATTTCCTGTTCAAGGTAAAAACAACAGCTTTATCTCCATCCTTCTCAAATAATAATAATAATAATAATGAATTCAATTTATAACGCACTTTTCATTAATGGAAATCTCAAAGTGCTACAAAGTGCAACAGAATTAAATGTCAATAAAACAAGTAATAAAACAAGTAAAATCAATAACAGTATCAACTAAGATCAAAGATAGAATCATGAGGAGGCAGAGTATGCTTGGTTAAAAAGAAAGGTCTTCAAGCCGCTCTTAAAGTCAACCAGTGACTGTGGAGCTCTTAGGCAGTCAGGAAGAGAGTTCCACAGGCGGGGGCAGCCACACTGAAAGCCCGGTCTCCCATGGTCCTTAATTTGGTTCTCGGAATGTGAAGTAGATGACTGTTCTGTGACCGTAGAGACCGGGTGGAAGAGTATGGTGCAAGAATGTCCTTTAGATGATCTGGTGAAGTTCCGTGTAAGCATTGATGTGTAATGAGAGCAGTTTTGTACAGGTAGTCCCCGATTTACGAGCGCTCTGATCTGCGAGGTTCCAGACTTACGAGCTGCACATTTTTGGAAAAAACGAAAAAAATACTGAGTTTTCATGTGTTTTTTCACTTCAGTTAGCAAGTTAAGCATATAAACACACGTTTCCGATCATTTTTATGCACTCAAAAGTAGTTTTTAGATGAAAATAGAGTGTTTTTAGGTGCGCTAGCGAAAACCGTTCCAATTTACGAGCGGATTTCCGGATTTACGAGCGAAATGGCGGCCGTTCCAAATTACGAGATTTCCGGTTTACGAGCGCCTCGCTGTGACGGATCTCGCTCGTAAATCGGGGACTACCTGTACTTAATTCTGTAGGCGACAGGAAGCCAATGAAGGTTATGGAGAATGGTAGCCTGGCCCTCGCCCTCCTACGCAGCTCCGCTCAATTCTCATTTCCCTTCACTGCTCAGTCTGGGACTTCTCCCATCCACAAGGATTTCTCCGGTAGATTTTTGACCGGACCAATCAGAGAACAGAAGGAGCGGAGCTTTTGGCCCCTAACCCACGCCCCCACATGTCCTGTACCAACGCGCAGCCAGCGAGCATTCGCATGTTCTCATTCAAAGCGATGCAGCAGGACTGTTTTATATCTGACACAAATGTATTAATTTCCCCTTCTTAATCCCTTATCTGGAGTTTTCTGGAGTTTTTTTTTGTAAAAAGTCAAGTAATCGCTCCCTCCTCCCTCCTCCTCTCCCTCTGCTGAGTGAAATGAACGAGGAAGAGCCTCAGGTTGTCACGAGAGAATTAAACTTGGGTTTTACGTTGCTGCCCGAGTCCCTGCATATTTTCTGGCCTTATGGTGAGCTGGACCAGAGCTACATGGTTTTATTTTTATTTTTTAAGACGTTTTATTTGCATAAACACAGAATATCCAGTGGTAGCGAGACGACATGCAGCAGGGAGTGGAGCAGATCTCAAGTTCACAAGAGCAGAGGAAGCAGACCATGTATGGCTCTGAGGGGGAGGGAGCAGAATGCTTTTCCTGTTCAAAAATGTTCTAAGATCCAATGGTCTTGTTCCTCAGCAGAGGCCACGCCTCCAGCAAGAATCGGTTTTCTATTAAGAGATCCCAGACCCTTGTCCAAAGCGAAGTGAAGGACAGGGTCTGGTTTTAACCAGGCTAGGAGAATGGGTGTAATATGTTCAAATTTACGAACTCTCAACAAAATCCTTGCTGCACTGTTTTGAATATATTGAAGCTTCTGAAGGTATTTACCAGGGATTCCAATAAACAGGGAGTTGCAGTAGTTGAGCCTGGAGGAGACAAAGGCATGGACGAGCTTCTCAGCATCGGAAAAAGTTAGGGATGGGCGAAGTCTGGAGATGTTTCGAAGATGGAAGAAGCAAGTTTTAACAGAAGCTTAATGTGATTTTCAAATGTAAGATGAGAGTCCATTTTTATTCCAAGATTTGTAACAGAGGTGGAGAGGGGGATGTCTTGTCCAGAAAAGGAAATTGTTGTTATAGTAGATGTTCAAAGTCAAAGTCAAAGTCAACTTTATTGTCAGAACTGCAATATGTACAGGACATACACAGGACCGAAATTGCGTTTCTCTCAGTCCCTCGGTGCAACAGTAACCATCTAAACACTAAACACTAAAACATTTAATAAACATAAGCATAAAATAGTAAAAGTGTAACACTGTCCTGAGTTTTTTCATAATAGTATAAAAGTATGAAAATTTACACCAACACTGAAACACCAAACACCCCTAAAACACCAAACACCCAATGAACATAAGCATAAACTGAAATTATAAAAGTGTAATACTGTCCTGAGTTTTTGCATAGCGTGGTGCACCTAAAGAATGTTACCACAGTATTTGGTTTTCTTATGAATGTAAGGTATTTCCATGTGCAGCTGATCCTATTTTCAAATATATGTTGTATTTTGTTTGCGGTTCGGCAGGTTAATGTGCCTGCATTTTTGTGGTGTTTTTCTGAGGAGCGGTGATGACGAGGCGGAACCTTTGTTTTGGGGGGGTGCGTTGCTTCCAGGTTGGTTTCGGGGACGGACCAAGGCTTCACATGCTTTCTGGATCTAAACGACGAAACAATGGTCGTCATCTTTGACTCCTAATTTTATTATTCTTCAGGTCAGTACATGGTGAAAACACATCACAACTACAATGTAAAATGTTTACCTCTTATGTGAACAGCACATATCACTGTGTGGCGGTTTCTGTGTAGTAGTCACAAGCTTAAACAGTCACGTTAAATTTGGCAGTATGCCAGCCCGCGCTGGGAGGGAAAGTGAATAGAAGGATTTGATATCTTACTAACTCCGGGTTTTGAGTTTCACTTTGTTTTGTTTGAATGATATTCAGACCAAGTGTGGGAACTGAGGTTAAAGGTGGAACAAGGTTAGATTCTGCATTTGTTTTGTAAGTCTTGTCATTTTATTTTTGATCGGTGTTGTAAAGTCAGTGTATATTTTAATGCTTATATCAGTAAATATACAGCTAAGTGCAGTAGAGCCTTTGATCGGTGTTCAGTTAAAGTCAGTGTACATTTTAATGCTTATATCAGTAAATATACAGCTAAGTGCAGTAGAGCCTTTGATCGGTGTTCAGTTAAAGTCAGTGTACATTGTAATGCTTATATCATTAAATATAGAGCTAGATGCAGTATGTGACATATTGTCTTCATCTAAGTGAAGGGTGAAAATGTGAAAAGGTTAATTACTGTAACACTGGTAAAAGAAGGAAACCAGGTTTGTAAATCATTAATACCGTACAGGTACACTGTAAAATATTGGTTTGTTAACAAATCCTATAAATAAACATGCTTTCTGGATCTAAACGGCGAAACAATGGTCGTCATCTTTGACTCCTAATTTTATTATTCTTCAGATGGTGTGTCATCACTGTTGCAGCAGACCTGACACTCGGGACCTGTAACAGATTGTGGGGGCTCGTCCGGGATCAGCACGCCACACATCCATGGGCTACTGATCCAATGATACCGACCACCAGGACCGCTCGTGCTACACGTTCTCAGTGCCAGGAGTGACCCAGTGTGCAGAGGTGAGGCCGGTAACCAGTGAAAAGGGTGTACCCGCCTACAGAGTGCAGCACTGTGGACTCAAGCGGCCGAGATCAGCAAGATGTCTTCTGGTGAGAGAAAACAACTTCTTTGGAGCATCAAGAAGAAGTTACACCAGCTAACAGGTAGTGAAGCCCACCTCATCGCAACTTCTCTTGGAGACGTTGAAGGACTGGACTCTAGTAATTGATTCAAGACGATGAAGAAAGTTGTGTTAAATATTTGACTACCTACCTGTCATGTTCAACAATCCTGGGTCGGGAGGACCAGGGTTTGCCATTATTAAAAAGACTAGAATGTATCATAGATGGGACTATGGTGAATCGTGGACAAACTACAGTGTCTTTTGAAGCTGAAGCAAGTACAAGTGAGCAGGCCATTCCCCATGTTCAGCCACAAGGCGGCAATGGCGGCGCAGACCCACAGGGACTGAGTCCAACACCACCTCACACCAGCCAATCTCGCAACCAGCAGGTAACTTGGCCATCAGTTCCACCAGCTACAGGGGACTCACTTGTCCCGACTCTCCCAACCCCATCAACCTCTGTGCCCACCCCAGTGGTCTGTCCCTCATTCAGAGAACGTTCCAAGTTACACTGATGAGAGTATGATAGCCATGAAAGATTTACCATGTCCCGTAGAGAATTCAAAGTGCATGGTGGGATGATTAGTGACACGACATCAGAAATTGGGTACAACAGCATCTGTAAACAGATAGATGAGGGTCTCAGGGAGAATCACACTCCAAATGAGGTGATTAGAGGAGTGCTACGTCTTATTAAACCAGGTAACTTCAGAGTTAACAATAAAAGACGATCTCAGTTTCTGAGCTTAAAAGTTTCCTGCAGTCTCACTTAGGTGAGAAAAGCAGCACAGAACTCTTTCAAGATTTAATGTGGGCTAAGCAGTTTGAAAATGAGACGCCTCAGCAGTTTTTATATAGAATGATTGGACTGAAACAAAAGATCCGGTTCTCACTCAGACAACCAGACTCAGTCGTTAAGTACGATATATCCACAATTCAGTGTGTCTTTCTCAACACTATTTGCCAGGGCATAGGGGAGAAGTACGACAGTGTTCGCAGAGACCTCAAGACCCTCCTGGGTGACCCCACTGTCAGTGATGAGGCACTGCTTCGCCAAGTAATAAAGACCACGGCGGAGGAAAGCGAGCGGAAGCGTCGACTTGGCCGTAGTTCTACCATCAAAGTGAGTCATGCACACACAACAAACAGTGAGTTGAAAGAGCAAACAAAGGACGACGTGAAAGTAAATCAGATTAATAATGACTTCACACTTCAAAGACTCAGCGCCCAGGTGGAAGCACTGACACAAGCTATGGAAAACCTGAAAGCAAGGACAGTTCATGTTCCAGCACCAGAGCAGAGGAGCTCAAGACCCCAACCAGAGAGAAGATCTCAAAGAGAAAGAAAGAGCTGTCAGAACTGTGCTTCTCAAGTCAACCCGAACTGTAACCACTGCTTTGTCTGCGGAGAAGAAGGGCATTGTGCTGTAGGGTGCCTGAAGAAAACTAAGCCGTCGGGAAACTGGAGACGATCAGAGCAGGGGGACCACCTCTGATCGGCAAACCTCAGCAGTCCCACCCAAAGAAAAGGCCCAAAACCACTACTGACAGAGAGATGTTAGGTGCATGTTCGCAAGGAACTGACAAAGAAACACCACGTGGTCTAGTAGCTCCCCTAGTAGGTCGCCAGTCCCTTCTGAAATGTATGATGGCAGGTTACCTTGTAACGGTGGTATTAGACACGGGGGGTAAGTCTTATAGATCAGGCATGGCTAAATAGATACTTACCCGGACAACAGATTAGATCCTTAAGTGAACTGATGGATGATGAACTTAATGTGAAGGCAATCACGGGGGACTCAGTACCTTATGATGGATGGATGAAAGTTGTAGTCAACCTTGAGGGCAACAATGACCCAGGCCTATCGATACGTGTACCCTTCCTTGTGAGCCGCCTTAAGATCGAGAGACCCATAGTAGGCTTTAATGTAATCCACGAGTTCATTAAAGACAATGGGGGGAACTACAAACTTATTGAGCTTATTGGTAGAGCCATGGGGACTGACATTTCTACTGTAAGCACCCTAGTAAGTTTCATCCAGGCTAAAGAACATCCTATACATGAGCCAGCTACTGTAAAAGTAGGTTTCAAAGGGGGAATAGTCTATCCTAATCAGGTGGCTTACATTAAGTGTAGAGTCCCAGACAGTATTAGCTCAACAGAGTCACTTGTGTTGTTTGAACCAGTACTAGATAATGTCCACCTTGAACAGCTTAGTGTTGGAGCGGGACTTTTACAGATAGAAAAGACAGAGAGGCCGTATATTAAAGTACAGGTGTCAAATTATTCCAGCCGGAGTGTGACACTACCTAGTTCAACAGTTTTGGGTTCAATTAAACCTATTGCAAAAATAGTTGAGACTGACCAACCCAAGACCCCTTGTGAAACAGCACCAGTCTCCACCTGTATTGTTGGCTCTGTGAGCAAGTCTAGTCAAGACTAAGAGTCATCTAATACTGCCCACTGGCACCCTCCAGTGGATATTAGCCACCTAACACCAGAACAACAAAAGGAAGTAAATGGTAAATGGAGCTTGTTTATATAGCGCTTTCTAGCCCCCTGTGAGGAGCCCCAAAGCGCTTTACAATACCAACCATCCACCCATTCATACATGCATTCATACACCGGTAGCGGCAGACTGCCATGCAAGGCGCCTTTCCAGTCCTACCGGGAGCAACTCGGGGTTAAGTGTCTTGCCCAGGGACACAACGACACATGGTGTGGGGAACCGGGATTCGAACCTCCAACCTTCCGATCGGGGGACGACTGCCATTACCATTACACCACGGCCGCCGTAGAGCAAATGTTATTTGAGGAATCAAATGCTTTTGCCCGAGATGATGGAGTCATTGGAAATATTCCGAGTTTGAACATGACCATTAACCTGACAGACGACATCCCAGTCCAACGCACATACACATCCATCCCCAAGCCATTATACAAAGAGGTGAAAGAATACATCCAGGACTTACTGGCCAAAGGCTGGATAGTCAAGTCAAAATCACCCTTTGCTGCACCTGTAGTGTGTGTGAGGAAACGGGATGGCACGTTAAGACTTTGCATTGACTACAGACAGTTGAATCAGAAGACCGTGCCTTACCGCCACCCGCTTCCGCGCATCCGGGACCTCCTGGACACGCTGGGCGGCCACAGCTGGTTCAGCATTCTGGACCAAGGTAAAGCTTACCACCAGGGGTATATGGCTGAGGGTTCACGCCATATGACTGCCTTCGTCTCACCCTAGGGACTATATGAGTGGGTAAGGATTCCTTTTGGTCTCAGTAATGCCCCCACTGCTTTTCAACGCAGTATGGAAGAAATGCTAGACACCCTGCGTGATGATTGTTATATTCCGTATCTGGATGACATCCTTTGCTATTCAAAGGGGTTCACTGAACATGTTGAGGCACTGCGCAAGGTCCTCAGAGCTCTTCAGCAACATGGGGTTAAGCTTCGCCCAACCAAATGTGAACTGTTCAAAGCAGAGGTCAGATATGTGGGTAGGCTGGTTTCAGAAAAGGGGGTCCGAATCGATCCAAAGGACTATGAAGCTGTCAAGTCACTCAGTCAGAGGACGCCAACGAACGTGGGTGAGTTAAGAAAACTGCTTGGGTTTCTAAGTTATTATAGGGCCTACATTCAAGATTTTTCCAGGATTGCTAAACCTTTGTACAGCCTCCTACAAGTCAAAGGGAGTCCTGAAAACACTCAGACCAAGTCCAAGAAAACCCGAAGTGCTCAGCTGCCCTCAAAGGCTCCTATCAGCTGGACAGGTGAGCACGACCACATCCTGAGGCAGCTCATTGACACTCTGTCCGACCCACCTGTGCTTGCCTACCCCGACTTCGAACTACCCTTTGTTTTACATACTGACGCATGTGAGAAAGGGCTCGGGGCTGTGTTGTATCAGAGGCAGGGGGGGGAATTAAAAATCATAGCATATGGCTCAAGAACTCTGACCCCAGCTGAAAAAAACTATTGTTTACATTCCGGTAAGCTAGAGTTCCTAGCCCTTAAATGGGCCATTTGTGAGAAGTTCAGGGATTATTTATTTTATGCCCCAGAGTTCACGGTGTATACCGACAATAATCCCCTTACATATGTAATGAGCACTGCAAAGTTAAAAGCGATAGGACATAGGTGGGTAGGAGAGCTTGCAGATTTTCGCTTTAACATCAAGTACCGACCTGGTAGAGTTAATGTGGATGCTGACACTTTGTCACACCTTCCGCTGGACATTGATAGTTATGTTGGAGAATGTACAGAGGAGCCTAGCCGAGACATTGTTTGTGCAACATGGGAAGGGAGTGAGGCAGCAAAGAAGAGTGATGTTGCCTATGTAGCCGCCTTAAACCTGGCTCAAGACATTGGGTCGGACACTAGGCCAGACGCACCAGCCTTACCTAGAATTAGCCATGAAGAGCTAGTGAGAGCACAAAGACAAGACACGACAATTAAAGAACTCCTCAGGTTAAAAGAGACCAAACCCACACTAACTGACAGAGACAGACAAAATGCAGATGGGTTAGTGCGGAGGTTAATGCGTGAGTGGGGGAAACTTAAGATGGAGAATGAGCTACTTTACAGAGAAGCTGGGGGTAGAAAACAGCTTGTACTGCCTGAAGAGTACAGGCCCTTGGTGCTGAAACTCCTTCATAAGGACATGGATCACCTCGGTGCTGAAAGAGTTATCAACCTGGCCCGAGATCGCTTCTACTGGCCCTTTATGAAGAAGGACATTGAAGCTTATGTGACGAGACAATGTCCCTGTATAAAACAAAAGAAACCCACCACACACGTCAGGGCACCCATGGGGAGCATCAGTTCCAATGCACCCATGGAGCTAGTATCCATTGACTTTATGCATCTAGAAAAGAGCAGAGGTGGTTACGAATACATACTTGTTGCAGTTGACCACTTTACACGGTTCGCTCAGGCGTGGCCGACCAGAAACAAGTCAGCTAAAACTGCTGCGGAGAAACTATATAACGATTTTATTCCTCGTTTTGGGTACCCTGCTAGACTACATCACGACCAGGGCCGTGAATTTGAAAACTCACTGTTTAGGGGACTACAGCAGCTGTCAGGTGTCAGTCACTCACGTACAACACCATACCACCCACAGGGAAAC
Source organism: Garcialebias charrua (assembly GCA_038048925.1). Classification (NCBI taxonomy): domain Eukaryota; kingdom Metazoa; phylum Chordata; class Actinopteri; order Cyprinodontiformes; family Rivulidae; genus Garcialebias; species Garcialebias charrua. The sequence goes on from JBBPBX010088510.1 coordinate 13,814, forward strand.
CCTGCCGAGCGATTTAATCGCACCTTACTACAAATGCTGAGAACTCTTGAGGAGGCAGAAAAGGATAACTGGAAAGACTTTCTGCCCCAAGTTGTCCATGCATATAATTGCACAAAACATGAGGCCACAGGGTTTGCCCCACATTTCTTAATGTTTGGACAGCATCCCCGCTTGCCCGTGGACCTCATGTTTGGACTCAACACAGAGGAGGACAGTGAAACACCATATGGATATGTACAAGAGTGGGCAAGGAGGATGAAAGAGGCTTATCGTATTGCTAACAACAACAGCCAGCAATCGAGCGCTCGTGGAAAGAAACACTATGACCAACATGTGAGAGGAGTTGTCTTGGAGCCTGGTGATCAAATGTGAGTTCGCAACCTGAGAGAAAAGGGCGGACCCGGAAAGCTCAGTTCATATTGGGAGCAGACTGTGTACATTGTCAAAGAACAGATCAATGACAGCCCCATCTACAAAGTATGTCCTGAGAACAATGCCCAGAACACCAGGGTCCTCCACAGAAATCTGCTGCACCTGGTGAATGACTTACCTTTAACTGTTGATCACAGAAAAGATAAAGCACCCATCAGGAGCAGAGTCAGAGGCCACCGTGTCATTCCAAGCCAAAGTAATCGAGACAGCGACTCATCAGATTCTGAGAGTGACCC